>JBBPDC010182692.1:0-15739 GCA_037974485.1 Hemigrammopetersius urotaenia | reverse complement strand
ATATATATGTATAAATATATAATGCCCATTTGAATTAAGTACCCAAATACTGAGTACCCAAGTACTGAGAGCACTTCCACAACTGAGTTAAGCTGAAATTCAATAGCACCTGAGCCAATACCAGTTTCAAGGTCTAACATGCTTTAACAATTAAACTTTAGGCATTCAGTTATTGTGCTTAATTAATGAAAACAACAAATATATTTTGGCATGCTCTTCATGCATCAGATTTACTCCAGTACTTACTGCGCTAGCTGTACCATCAGTGTCTGTTAGCCGCTGATGCAGGTCAAACCAGACTGTCTGTAACAAGAATCAGAACAGAAGAGCCGCTGGTCATTTCCACTTTCCCCCCTTTTCCCTTGCTGTCCTTGGCAAATCCGCATTAAGGCTTTCTGGGGCTCCTTCACTCTTATTAATGCAAACCTTACACCTGAACCCATTACTGCACCTTTTATCACCTTGTTAGTTTGTGTCCCTTGTTGAGTCAGATTTATCAAACTATTTTAACTTTTTGCGATAATCTTCAATATTATGATCTGACATTTAAAAATAGAAATGTACCTGTGTCTGCATCGTTTTTTCATCACATGACTAACTTTTGTTTATACATTTATATATCACAAACATCAGTGCATCTATTAGCCATGACATTAAAACCTCTGACAGGTGAAGTAATAAACATCGATTGTCACATTACAGTGGCACCTATCAAGGGGTTGGATATTATGCATCGAGTTGGTTCCTGAATTTGATGGGTTGGATGTGGGAAAAATTGGCAAACATAATCATCTGAGGGACTTTGACAAGGGCCAAATTAGGATGGCGCGATGACTGAGTCAGAGGATTTCTAAAATGACAGGTCTTGTGGGGATGTTCAGCGCTTAGTGGTCCCAGGAAAGACAAATGGTGAACCAGCAACAAATTCACAGGCAGCCAAGGCTTACTGATGTACACGATGCTCTGTGCTGATCCCATGAAGAGATATTGTACCACAACTTGCTGAAAAAGTTAATATTGACTGTGATAGAAAGGTGTGAGAACACACAGCACATCACACCTTGCTGCATATGGGGCTGTATAGCCAGCCACAAACTGGTCTGAATGTCCATACTGACCCCTGCCTGCCACCAAAAGTGGGGACATGACCATCAGAACCGGATTATGGATCATGCAGACGGCCAAGCCCTGTGGAAGAGATGGCAAAAGGGTGTACTATGGGAGGAAGGCATACTGACCCCATTCTACAGTGTAGTGGCAGAACTGAGAAGAACTTTTTGCCATAGACTCACCAGCATAAAGTGCTCCACTAAACGCAACAGTAATTCTACAACTCCTCTCTCTGTCACATAAACACAGTAATCTATGTGGCTGCATTGTTGAGCAATTTCTTACTAGGTTTAAAAATCATTATGTGTATGACTGTGCATTATTTTGCTGTGTGGTTTTCTAAATTGGTGCATTCTATTATGTGCAATATCTTATGTGCAACAGACTTACCATGTGAATATCACTACTTATGTCAATATTACTTATATACTACTGATTTCTGCTCCAATACCATACTCCTAACTACCATCTGTGTGCTTAGAAATTCACTTACCTGTAAGTTAAGTGCCTCTGCGTTTAAAACCTAGCATTTAAACGATTTCTTCTGGGATCATTCAAGTTTTATGATTCTGATTCAAATGTTTAGAAACTAAATTAGAAAGCAGAAAAAGAAAAAAACAACACTATGAGGTTTACATTTTAATATAATAATTTGTAAACTGAGTTCATTCTCAGATACTCAGGCAACAGAAAGCTCACTGAGGTCCAGAGCAAGGCTTTTCTCATACTTGACTAGAAAGAAGAAAGAGCTTATAACAAGTGACAGAGAGTAGATCAGTATTAATTGCAATTTCATTACAGCTCCATTACAACTGAACAGTTCATTTCACAGCCGCTCGAATGGTCTAGTGAATCTGCCTCCCCGATTAGTGTTGTGTTCAATGACTCCTGCAGGGTGGGCAAAGGAAAAACCCTGACACGCTCTTCAGACGAGATCCAAAACAGCTTATGTTTGGCCGGATGGAGCGAAAAGCTGCCAAAACAGCTGCATGTGGAGTGACTGATCTCTCTCCAAAGGCGGAATCTCATTTGGCAGCGTGAAATCGCCCACAGGTAACATTTCACCTCTCCTGTGCTAAAGTGGGCTAGAACATGGCTCAGCACAGCAGCATGTGAGGAAATCAGTGGAAAAGAACTTTCTTTGTTAATAAGAGGTGGGTTAAGTGGCCAAAATCCTTATTTTGTGAAAGTATTATGATTTGAAGACTGGAAGTGAAAAAACAGTCTTGCAAAAAAGCTTAGAGTAAAGTAAAATAAATAAATATAAAAAACTACCAGGTACTTATAACTGAGTGTCTTATGGAATTGTGGTGAAAGTGTTTTTACTAAAATCAAGCAGAAGTGCAGCTGATGAAACTTTTTAATAGGTTGGTCTCATGCAACTGGTTTGTTAGATGAACTGAGCACCCGTCTGCTGAAATGAAAACCTACAGAAGTAGAAGAAGTCGAAGAAAAATGCACTTGTGCTTTTGTGTGATATATAAAATAAGTGGCATTCAGAAATGTTTTTTGAAATGTAATGAATGAATCTTTATTGCAGTGTATTATCATTTGAAAATGAATGATACATCAAAATGAATTTCTGTAAATGTACTTGAGCAAATGTAACAAGCTTCCAGCCATCCCTGGGTCTATAGTGAGTGTGTTCTTTGTCTAATCTTTCAATGATAAGCATTTTTACACATCTCATCCTACGTGATGGAGTGGATAGAGGGCAACAATTGACTCTGCTGAAAGATCTGAGAGCATAATGGCTGCTAATGACACTAACTACAGAATTTTCTCTCCTTTAGAGGCGAGTTACAGTGCCTGAGTGAAAGAGTGGGAATGAAAGATGTAGGTTCCAGCCTCTGAGGGCAAGAAGGCTTAAGAAGATGTATTTCCTCTAAGCTGCAGAACTCCATTAAACAAACAAGAGCACTCTGATGAGAGGCACACCTCAGTCAGCTGTGAGCCAGAAGCTAATCTGTTGGGACATCTTCCTGTGTTCCAATCAGAGGTCTAGAAATGATGCCCTTTTGTGCTGCTTGTTGTTGCAGCAGCTTGAATAGGTGGACAGTGTGGGCTTTTATTTTGACTACACCGCTACAGACACTGATATGAAAGTATATTAAAGTAACATGATATGTCTTCATCATTAAAAATATTTAACAAATTGACTTGATACTGTGATCATGCAAATGCCCTAATTAACCCACAGCAACTCTTAATCATCTGAGGTTGGTGAGGATGTTCACACCATGCAGCAAAACATCTATGATTTGTTACAGGTTCATGTGTTAAAGGCACACTGCTGTTTTCAGCAAAAGCCAACATTGCAGTGGTGAATCTAATTATATATGAAGAGCTCATTCTTTCTTTTGTCTTTCTTTCTGAGGCAAGAGAACATGCAGTTATAAACAGCTAAATAAAATAAAGAATAACTTGAAATGCATTCATTTATGTTCAATGTTCAAACATGTATTTTAGTTCAACAGTGAATTATAAGTCATAGAACATCCTTTGGTTATTTTAGGTGTGATAGTCCTGGAGGCATGTTTTATTTTAGGTTATGAAGAGGTGCATTTGCATTTGGTGCACCTCATGTATGTCTTGCCATTGCAGTCCTTGTTCCCAGCATGCAAACCCCTCACATGACACATAACTGGAAAGCCCAGGATACTATAGGGCTGTATGGGGTATCTCCAAATACAGGTAAACAAATTGTCCATTATAAAGGACATAAATGAATGGCCCGGGTCTCAGTGCTGTATGCGCTGAATGTGCTGAATACATGTGTTGAAATTTAAGTAAATGCTCAGACTGTTTCACCTCTGTAGTAATCTTTCCTAAAAGTTCTTCCTAATGAGGATAAAGTCTGATGGAGTACACAAACTGATGTAGAGTACAATAAGTGAATATGTTCTCCTGTGTGTATTTATTCAGTGGTAGCCCTTATATCTTACCTTCTACATGAAAAAGTGACTACTCAACTGATTTAAGGACTAACTTCCTGTAAGAGGAATGCATTCTATAGTAAATCAGCCCTGGTTTCCACTTTACTCTATCATGTGGACAGACAGCAACACTGCAGTATAATTCATTAGCCTTAATGGCCTTTTCCACTCAGGTCTATAGGGAAACAATCCTGACAGCATAGTGAAACTTAAAAGACTCATCATTATTTCTCACCTAACTACAAGCATAGTTCTTGCAATTAATGCCTCAGGAGTAAGGCCACGTTTGTTGAGGTTGCTTAAATTATTTTAAGGGAATCAATTGCCTTGATTTATTTGAGTCGCCTTTACCTAATTTTGTTATGTAACTTGAAGAAAAATGGTCCCTATCTAATTACATTGCTTAAGTTAACTAATTTAGTATCACTCAAATAAAGGCACTTAATTCAAAGAAGAAGCTTTTGCTAGGAACCTTAATGTTTCCTTGATAGATCTATTACATACTAGTGTAGTGGCAAACTGTGATAACTGTCTTCATAACATCACTACAGTCAAGCTAGTGCAATGCTCTACAGGACAAACACAGTTCATAAAAGTGCACTTCAGGGCATGTTTCCCCCACAGACTGGAGAAGAAATTCAGATGTTACTGCTAGGTAGCTGAATATCGAATCTATATTCATTAGACTTCGCATCACTGAACTGAAAGAGGGATTCCCAGGGGTTGCATGACATATTTGCACAATGCATTCTGGGTATTGCAGTAAAGAACACACACTGATGAGCAAAAACACAGACTGGCGTTCAACTAATTATCTATTAATAAAACTGAACATTTGGTTGAAAAATCCTACTAACTCTAACACTAAACATAACCTTAACTCAAAACCTAATTCAATCCTAATCCTCAAACTAAAGCCAATACTGTTGACAATCCACTATTGTGTCGCTACATCACCAGAAAGTATCTGTAGATAATTTACATGGGACCATTAAAATAAAATGTGACCAGTTTATCTTTGGAGACTGAGGGACAAAAATACGCTGGGGGTAATTTATTACACAGTAAGACAAATAAAAATCTTTTAAAGATTAAAAATCTTTTTATCAGTGTGATTTCTAGTCAGCTCGCAGTATAAGGGAGTGCCACTGCAAGGACTTCTTCCCAGTCAGTGCTCATCGCTGGGACAGGACGAAGCCTCCAAGGCACTCTCAGGCCACTCCACTGAGTGTGAAATCAACCCACCCTGATATTCTTAGCTTCCAGAAACAAACCCACCTGCCAGACACTGCAGTATTGACTAGGGACCCCATTAGCCATGGCACTAACTGCAAATACAGCCGCCAAAGAAAAAGTCCCTTCAGCCTGTCCCTGTAGGGCAGCAATTTTTGGATTGGTTTTATTTTCAGGTACTGTAAGCTCTAACCTAGAAGATTGAAATTATAGGTCATATTATATTGTCATCTCAGGGCTGGAGTTGTTTTACTCAAGGATGCGATGATAGAGTTCAGTGAAAGGGCAGAGCCACTTGAATGTGTGTTCTCTCACAGCCCTATTCTTATTTCACTGATGGGCTCTGAAAGTGTGCAAGTGAGTGCTTGTTTATTTGCATCAGTTCACCCCTGCACTCCATAGCTTCCTCAAGTCTTTAAATATTATTGCTGCCATTCCAATGTTCAATCGTTTCTTTAGATTGCAAATAATCCCTAGGGACCACTGAATAGACAAAGAGGGTTGGAGAGGGAAAGAGAAGGAGAGACAGACACACATGCAGAAAGTAAAAGCAATGAAATAATAAAAGGAGTTATTGCAATAGTATGGATGTCAGGACTCCGTAATTGTCTCCCTTGTTTCTCGGGGATGTGCTGGTAATAAGTAAAGGGGGAAAAAAATCTGGCTCTGTGCTGTACTTGTTATCTGAATCTCATCTCGGGTTTCTTGGATGTGAGTGTATGTAATTACCACAGAGTGTGTGCAGAATCTGCAAAGAGCCTGTATGGAGCTGGGCTTTAGACATTCCATAAGGAAGAGCAGTACAAGCTAGACACTCTAACTACATAGAAGAGCTCCTTTTCCCACCCTATTACCATCAACAGCACACTTGAGATCTTTGTTTCTTATGAGGCTGATGGTTGTAAATCACTTCATCATAGTGTTGTGGGATTTGTTAGCATGCTATGAATACACAAATAGATTGTCAATTTAGATGGGATGTGTTCTTCGGGTGGCTCTGACCATGTTTGTATTATCTACTGTTTGGTATATCCGAATGTAATTAAACGCAGGGAAAGGCTCACCTTGTTCTCCAGGCGTCCGATCAGCTCGGCCAGGCGGTTGATCTGCGTCTCCAGGCCTTCTTTCCTCACCTCTGTGCCCCCTAAGATGAAAAAAATATATAAACACGATAAGCCTTTGGTATTACAGAAATGCAGGGAAATGTAATGAATGGAGTTGATAGGGGTAACATGTCAATACATGCTTTCCATATTTTTCTCTAGAGCTCTTCAGAATGTGATAAAACAGTGTGAAACAAGTATGTAGCATTTATTTGTTAAAAAAACCATTATAAGGCTTGTCAGGACACTCTTCCATATTCGTACTGAATGATTGGTTTGGGTTTTCCACACAAAAGAGGCAACAATACATAAGAACATGGCGTTTAAACTGACTATGATTAACACAGTTTTGACAAGTTCAGTTAATGAGGAGAAAAGGCTGCCCAGCCTTCAAGTCAGCACTCTGCAAGGTGCCAAACCAATTAGGCCATGACACTTCTCTAATTCTGATTAGCCCTGCAGGACAAGGAGAGACAGAGAACACATCAGCTGTAACCATAGTGATGGCTCTGCTCCCTTTGGAGACTCAGTAGTGAAGGGCTAGGCCTCAGCTGGACTGGACCGTCCAAGGTTCAGACAGACTTGGCCTACACAATGCAGCATTTTGTCACTGTTGGAGAAAAAAGGTCACAGGGGGAAAAACGCCACTAACTACTTGCAATGTAAGTTAATGTAACACATTTTTTTTACAGCAGTTCTACAGGTCTGTTCATCACAACAGCAGCTGGTATTTTCACATTATCTACAAAAAAAAAAGAAAGAAAAAATGGAGCTGTAGATTTTATTTAAACAGTAATGCTACTGTGGTTTTAGTGTTTGCAATACTAATCACAGAAGACTGATGAGCCTCTGAAGACTAAAGACTGATGATAATGCATATCACTATTAAAGTATTCAGCAATATAATATGGCATTTTGTGCAGCACTAGATTAGGCTACTCCAAGTAACTGAATCTCCAGGACATCTAAAGGCAAGGAGTTTTTTTCATTTTAGTGCAGTGCTATGTGAAACACTTCTTAAAATAAAACTCCGAAAGGAACTGCTGAGAGAGGATCCATCATCATCTGGGTTGCACCAAACCATGGAACTTGTAAGCACCACTCAAAAATGAATCTTCCCATTGAGAGGCCCTTTTTACTGTCTTCTCCAGTTTACAGCACTAGTAAAGACAATAACACATATGGGAGTACTAGTCAGAAATATTGGCCCTCTACAAAATGTGGCTATTAGACCTTTAACTATCTGCATGACTTAACAAGGCCCACATAGTAATTAGGACACTATAATGATTATAACTGAATATTACTCCCTCTAAATTTTACTGACAGTCTAAACGAAATCGAATACTGAGAAAAGTCAATTTTAAATATAAAATAATTCTTGCAAATAAACTTTACAATTTATATCTAAAGCAAATGTCTTGCATTCAAGGCAGAAATTCTCAGGTTTTTAAAATTCTGTAAAATATAATCAATCAGTAATTAGGATTAGACTAAGAGTGTGTGTTGGTGTGAAGTGGTGCACTGTAGGGAGGTTTTCAACACTACAAAAAAGAAGTGTCTTTGCAATGAAGGTGATAGGAGCCAGGTCTATATGTCTACAACACAATTCTTACCATATATGTGATAATGATAATGTCTTTTTTAATGTCTTTCATGTCCCTTCCTGCCCTAAATGGATTTAAAAACACGGTTTAGGCAAAACCTACCCAAAACTACTGTAAACCAATGTCTCAGCCATCAGAAATGTTCAGAACCATTTTAGATGTCTGGGTTCCTATCGCCTCTATTGTAAAGAATCCTGACTTTATACATTTTATGCAAACCACTCTTAATAGGGAGCTGCACTTTAAGCATCCGCCATTTGAAATGAAAATGAATTACAGCAGGAGTGTCCAAAGGTTTGATGGTACTGTACGTGTGCAGAAATGTGACCAGGAAATGAATAGATACGTAGGTTAATTGTAATCCCTCCACTCATTTTTACCGTCACTGTTACTCTGTCTGAGTGCTGCTGTTCTGTTTGTGTTTTATGTTGCACATACGGTCCAGGAGGAGGATATTTCACCTCACTGAGTTCCCTGTGTATATGGCAGGGCAAGGTCTACTTGACTGGACTTGGCTGGTGTTTTTTTTTTGCTCTGTTCATTACAGATAAGCTTGTTATTGCAAGGCAGCCGTTCCCTGTGTGCACCTGCTGTAAGATACTGTCAGATACACTGACAGATACTGACAGATAAGAAATCTGCTAACACACACACACAGTCTTCACACTCTGCTGCAGGAGTGCTGCAAAATGGCACACACCCTCCATTAATACATTAAGAATGTGAAGCCATATCAAAGGAGGGGCAAGCACTTAATTCAGGATTATCCTGTCACAGTTACATGGTTTCTCATGCTAATAGCACAGAAATGAGGAGGTATCATAGTATGACTAAGGCTAGAAAAAACAGAGAACATAACTGAGAGCTGAGGCATTTCTGAGCTATGCCATGTTCTGCTGCATGTGGAAATGTTACCCTAATTAGGAGAGGAATCGGAGCCAAAGCCCAACTCTGTCCTTCAGCTAAGTTTGATGAGAAGAACACCAACCACTGTTAACTCGCCTCCTAAGGAGGTGGTTTTCCTTCTATCAGCTGCCTAGAAGAAGTAGAGCTCTACGGAAATACAATATATGGTGGTGCATTGGCTCCACCACTCATACTTCAGTGCAAACTGTGTAAGGACCACCAGCTGTTGTTTTTATGACACTCAACTGTTACAAATGCTGCACTGAAAAAAAAATCTTTTTGGAACCCATAACATGATTCAAATTATTTACGCATTCACAACTGCTTTTTCTGGTGAGAACTGTGTTGATTCGTGTGTTTGCCACCAGTGAATCATGTAACATATGTAACACTTGAGAGTCATGATAACTATGAAATCAAACATATGGGAGTCATAAATATGGGCCTCCTACCAAATATGACCATTTGGACACACCCTGCCTTGTCACAACACATCTGACTGCATCATTTTACTCTCATTTACCAAACATTTAACAGGGTCCACGTAGTAAAAAAGTAACAAAAAAGCTTTTAAGGCAGAATTCATTTCTACAGGCATTCGTTTATTAAGGGTAGTTGCTTGATGTAATATATTTTTATATAAGGACTAGGACAAGCATTTTTTTTTTTACATTTTTAAATTTTGTATTTAAAAAAAACGTAAAATAAAATTCTTACATAAATGTACCTCAAAATTAAGAACATCTTTTCGTTCTCTATTTTTTTTTTTTGCTGCTTTGTCAAAGATGCAAACTTAGACAGTTCAGACAGCAACATGAATGAAAGTTACATAAAGGGGAAGTTGCTTGGGCAAAAATAAATAAATAAATAAATGATCGAACGTGTTTAAAATAGCTCATCTGGCAAAGTGTAGAAAGAAGCAGAGAGAAGTCAGATTGCATAAGGGGAAAATGTCATCATCAAATATCACCAGGTTGAAGATGGAGAGAATACTGTCAGAGGACACAAAAGAGACATACAGGAGAAATACACCTCCTTGGTGTGTGTGTGTGTGTTTGAAGTGTACGGCATGCAAATGTAGTAAAGATGTCAGAGAGCTATGAGAAAAGAAATGAGAGAGAGAGAGTGAGAGAGAGAGAGAGAGAGAGAGAGAGAGAGAGAGAGAGAAAGAGACAGGGAATAAAGAGAAAGGAGAAGAGAAGCCAGCAGAGAGAGGCACAAGTGGGGAAGAGAGAATGTGCTATAAGTGAGACAAGTCATACTGAGGTATTGATCAATGTTTTCTGCTTTGTGCTCGTAAATGACAACTGGAACAAAGCCTTTTCTGTGGGGGAACTGACAGCTGGAGTGGCTGCTTTTATGGTGAGCAGACGAAGCTTTATGTGCGTCTGGGGGAAATTTCAAAACTTTATAACACTGGCCTCTCAATGCTGGCCCTAGAATAAAGCATTTTAATAAAGAGCTACTATGTCATTTCATGGATATTGCCTTATTGAGTACATCAGATTTACAGCAATAAAGAATGATCCACTGAAGCCGATCTCTATAAATCACTCTACAAGTCTGAAGAACATAATTCAGAGCACTGGTGTGTCCATGAATGATCACGTGGTACTTTCAACAGTGATATCACTGATGTGTCTAATGACAGTAGAGAGAGAGAATTCAAGGATGTAATCATTTCAATACAGTATCAAAAATGTGTACTGCAATTAACCAAAGGTCTCACATTAACAAAATATTTAATGGACACTAATGTCAGTGATCAAAACTAGCCATGTAGATGAACACTATCAGAGTAAACTGAGCAGGCTCATAACCTGGGGATAACAAAAATTACACGGAACCTGAAAATATGTGAAAGATTCCAATCTTTGGAAAGATTCCAATCAAATGTGAGAAAAGCTACACAGAGCAAAATGTATTTATAATATCTAGAAGCTATTGCTTGGTCGCAACACCTCAGATGCCCAACTCTGAATTATTAACCAAACAGTAGCACAGAAAATAAAAATTACCTTTAAAATGCCCTTGACCAATAAATTCTTACATTACTTTAAACACACCTGCTGGAACATAAACTGACCAAGTAGTTTATGGGTGCTAATTTTCAAACAGTTAGAAAGAACACTCAAAATGTGAAGAGGAGATAATTTCTGTTTAAATAGACAGGTTGGAAAGGTCCACAAAGGGGTTTTGGTAATTGGTTTCTACAGTAGTTTCACATTACCAGTCCTGTTTGTCCTGTGCTTAGCTCTCTGGCTAAATATCTACAGGTATGCCATTTTTCTAGATATTCACATTATGGAGACTTTGAATTGAGCATTCATGGTGCTATTTATGGAATGGTGCACTGAATGTGCTTGCTAAGAGAGTGTTCAGTTGCTCTTTTGCTGTCTATTTCTAGGTTGTTGTGCTTTTGGTCAATTTGCCTGGCTTGTAACTCACACTAGTATGTTTAAATGTCTCCACGGTGGAGAGCTTTGTGAGCATCATTAGAATTTAGGAAAAAATAACAGACATAGAATGTGAATGTGAAGAATATTCATTTTATCAGCTAGGGTTTGGATAACCACAGGTTAGAGCTGAGATGCTATAGGAGAGAGATGCAGTATGAATACAGTGAGGCTGCAGAATCTGGTTTGAGAATAAGCAGGGGTTGTGGGTTAAGGGAAATGCAGTTTAAATTTCTTCATGCAGAAAACCCTGAAACAACATCATCAAACATAAATCAGCACACACTCTTCAAGAGACATGCAGCTCACTCTTTACACAGTTTCGCAGTTCGAAGGTAGCGTCCCACAGACCCTTTTCATTCCCTATAATATGGAATCACCCTTAAAATGTCAGTAAAATGTGTAGTTCACTTCACAAAGGTCTACTAACTCAATGGGAATGCATCAAAGACCACTGTGTTAAACTGATGGATAACAGTGCTGGCTTCTGGCCAAACTCCTGTTTGCTAGACAGAGATAAGGCTGAGAGTTGACTGAAAAACAAGGAGGAGATGCTGTGGTGGAGGGGTGCAAACATATCACAAGAAATGCAAGATAGAGATGGAACTGTATAGGATGTAAGAATGGACAGAGGAGGAACTTCAGGCATGGTCCTCCTGACTTTAATTACTTCATAACATAATTTGTAACTGTATAACTAAATAATCTACCAATTATTTTTTTCAAAAGGTGTCAAAACAAAACCTTAAATACAGTAATCCCCAACTTTTCACGTGGTTTACGTTCCAAGAGCACCCACATATGGTGAAAAAACACGTTGTTGTGTTTTGATAAAAAATGCCTAAAAATGTCTATTTTATAGTGTAAACTAAATATGCCCCCCAATTATGTTCCCATTACATTTAAATTTTAAACTCAGTTAAATGTATTACCAATAAAGAATATGTTAAGGTAAATAAATAATCAGAATCAGAAAACTTTATTGCTTAAAAAACATTAGCTTTAGCAGTTATCATTAGCAGAATGCAGCAAGCAAAAACAAACACTCATACACAAAAGAAAACGTTCTCTACCGACATGGTTAGACAGGGCACAGCTTACTAATACTAAATAAACTGAGATAACTTGAAATTTGTGTGTGTGTGTGTGTGGCGGGGGGGTGTTTAAAACATAAAATACAAAAATAAGACACGGAGCAGTCATGCTACATGCTGCAGCAGACTTCTTCTTCTTTTTATGGCGGTTGACAACTTTTCAGTGTATTACCGCCACCACTTTTTCCTTCTCTTGTAAAATTATTTTGGACCTTTTGATATACATAACTATAAAAGCATATAAATTGAACAATGAACAACCATAAGCTGAATCATCAAAACGGTAAATTATAATCAAACAGTTTTAAGTTCAAGCAAGTGACAGACTTATTTAAAACAAATCAATCTCATTTCAAAGTGTCCATTTATGCTATTCCTCAAGGGTAGTGGGTTAAAGAATATGGAATTCCTTTCCTTTTCTTCCACATATACAATGCCCTCTTTTCTCTGATTGCATCAAACTGTGCACTCAGACACGGCATGGATGCTGAGCCTTCAGAAAGTGCTGACTTAACACACGGATAGCCCTGTGTTGTTGGTCTCCTAAGAATGGTTACATAACTAACACTGCAGCTCCACGCCAGAGTGCAATACTGCACACAAGCCTGGAGAATGTTGATGCTGAAAGGGGAGCTGTACAGAATACAGAGCATCAAACAGCTTCAAAAACATGGGGACTAGTGAGGGGTCTATACTCTTGTGATTTATATACAAGAGTATAAAATGAATGTGAATGAAAACAGTACATCCACATTACAACAGCCGACTGAAATTAAACAATGACATTTTAATAAATACTAATCATTTGGTGTTTGGATTGTTGTGTTTAATTTGTGTCAGTTAATGGATGACAGTTTAGACACCTTTGCCGAAGCCCAGGCTGAATGAATGATCCCTGTTCTTAGTGGTGTTAGGTGTATAACAAATATTTTAAAGATATGAACTGAAAACAGTAGTCATATGAACAGGTTGTGGGAGCAACAGCAAAATGTTGTAATTTTTATGAACAATTCAGACTTAACTACATGCCGTGATCTTCTCAGTAACAAAAAAACCCCATGAAAGTTGAAAGTTATTGAAAATCATATTTGACAGCTGACCAGTAACTACCATAATGTAGTATAATCCATTCATTCTATTCAAATCTACAGTTGCAAACCACGACCAGGTCTTCGATTTGCGTCAGAAATATCAAAACAACAAAAAATGAGGATTAAACACACCTCTACAAAAAATGCCGATTGCTGCTACTGCCTCTGTGGGATTCCAGTATTACATTAGCATTAAGCTAAAAGCATTGCACATAAATCTTTTTGGCCATTCTAGACTAAAAACAGACATCTGTGGCTTGTAAGCGAAATTCTGCATTTTATTTGAAGGTTGTGATACATGTTAACATAGCTCACTTTGTATGTAGCCTTTCTAGGGTGACTGCCACCTGTATTCATGGTCAGTAGACTTTCAGAAGGCCTGGAGTGATGTTTCACTTCCAATCATTGGAAATCAATATGTGACTGCTGAGTCCTTTGATTCTTCCTAATAGTGTTTGTGGTTGATTTGACATGTTAGGCCTTCAGTTCAGTGCCTAAAACGAGATCCTGACTGGATAATTTTTGTTGAGTGTTTCTTAACCTTACTGTTTCCAAGATTTTCACATCATTTCTGCAGTAATTCAGCACCACACTCCAACAGCCATGTGAGATATGTATAGACCATATGTGTAAGCTTCAAAGGTCATTTCAAAAGGTTTCACATTAAAAAAAAAAGAAATTCTGTCTGGCATTTAATATATAGTTCTCACTGAAGTGTTTTGACTAGCTCCCTTCCCCATGCAGATAAAGTGTCTGACACACTAAAGCCTGTTTTGATCTTCGTGCCCTTGATTGACTGAGGTTGAACTAAATTAGAAATAAACGAGATGGCTGGATAAAGAATTGCACTTTTGATTTGCTCTCAGCATGAATTATGGTCCAAACACTAACTTTGACGTCAACCCCGAACACAGCAGTGATGAATGTCTGACATGAGTCATTCAAAGCACCTCATTATGACTGCTTGTGCTGACATAAACATATGTGCGCTTGAATTGCACCCGTGTATGGATGCCTCAGAGGATTCAGCTCAATAACCAACATAGAACACTTTACATGTGCTAGCATTATATCAGAATTGACTCAAATGAAGAAAAAACTCCACTCAGAATCTTCAATAGAAATTTGTACTAAGACCAGGCATAAAGAGCAGTGCTAAATTTGTATTTAATGTAAGTTGCAAATGTATTCAGGGCTATAAAGCATATTAAGAACTACCTGTTTGACCTAGCTGCTAAGAGAGTCTGCCTACCTAAGATGTAACAGTGGTGTTATGCATTTTTATCTGTGTGTGTGTGTGTGTGTGTGTGATGAAGGAGGCCAGTGACCTACCAGGAGCCACATTGAGGTTTCTCATGGTTTCCTTGGCACTGACTCTATTATTAGGAGGGTAGTCTGGCACCGGGGTTTCATAGCATCTTTCTGGAACTTGTGGACTGGTCTTACTGGGCAATGATCTGGGTTATAGAAAAGGAAAGGCTGAGTTATTGCTGAAAAAAATGTGGTACCTGAAAGGGAATGCAAATAAAAGTGAATGCAAATAAGACGCCTCGAGTGTGTAGGTAATGTTTTTACCAATATCATGCCACATTTCCAATTGAACAATTCAAGTTAAGTTTAAAATAAGAATCACATTTTTATTAAAATAGCTTCTATGAATTATGTGAGCACCATCGGTGGCTGCTAGTGACATCTTTGACCTATATGATGGCCAAAAAGTACAGCTACGAAATATCATAGGTGTGGTACTGATAACCATCTCAAAGAATTCAAAAAAGTATACATAAATAGCTGCTCTATATTAACAGAGGATTTGCAGGTGTTTATTCAGCTGGAAAGTAACAGGAAAAAACATTTTCCAGGCAAGGACAATACCCACTGACGAAAAACATTTGTTCTTGAAACCTTGGCAACTGCTAATTGGCCCTTTTGTGGAGAATTGTCAGCCTGCTAAAAGACCGAGTAAATGGGCAAGAAAGTAAATTGTGGTTCATGATGTATTTAAAAGAAATTTTTGATGGGCTGTGTAAGTTACAATATATTAGACCACACCTTAATGTTTAGAAAACATGAGATCCACTCCACTGTAGTGCAGTTGTCAATTGGGAATGCCATGAGTATTATTCAGAACATACATATAGAGTGTATTGTTTTGTAATGTCACAATTCACTGAAATATATATATATGTGTATGTGTGTATAT
>JBBPDC010182684.1:0-15741 GCA_037974485.1 Hemigrammopetersius urotaenia | reverse complement strand
AGTACAGAACCTACAGACACAGACACCAAACCAAAACAGAGAGCAAAACAAACCAGGAGAATAACTATAACACAGGTACCATCAGCAAACGCTGGAAATCAGGGCATACAGAAAACAACCAGAAAAACAAGAACAGAAAAACAGAAAAAAACAAGCCTGGCACGGCACCAAGCGTGCCAGCCGAGACAACAATCCACAAAAAGAGTTACAGAGCATAAACTCAAAATTGCCATGACATGTTGTAAAAAGAATGTGACTAAAAACAGAATGAATGTAATTTCCTCATGCCTGCAGAAAAAAGAGCCTGGCCTGGATTTGTGGTGCAGTGCCAAGCGAAGAAGGTGGACTGAATTAACAGCAAGGAAATCTCACTGTGTTAATGTATCAGGCTGATCCAAGACCAGTGTTGTGCCTTCTCCTGGTGATTAAAATAAGTTTGACTGGAGGAAACTGGTATTTTACCAGCATCAAAGGTTCACCCAGAGCTTATTTCATCTGCAGCCAACAGATAAATCCTCCTCCTAAAGCCATTGTGTGCTCTGTGAAAGTGTGTATTGTCTACCACGAAGAAGATCATGAAATATCCAGATAAGAGGACCATTACAACCGTCATCAGTTTTGTCCTGTCAGTAACAGAGTAAATCAGATCAATATCAATTTCATTTATCTGATATATATCTTATATCTATGTATCAATCACCTAAATGATCCAGTGGCAGGCATACTGAGAGATCACAAGGGATCAACAGGGGCCATGGGTTCTTAATTAACTGTACACATAAATAAAAAATGTGCAGTTCTCCTTCATCTTGACATGAATAAGCTCATACTTCACCTACTTGGGTTTTAAATGTGCAGTCTGTCTACATTCAAGTGTTTTGGAGTTTCGTCTCAACATCTGAAACCACTAACAGTGTAATGAACTTTAATCACTATGCTGCCCTGGCATGGCGAGGGGACGCAATTATGCTGTTATAAATGATAGCACTTGATGAGCATGTGGTCTTTCTGCACTGACTACATTTTAAAGGTAGTAATTATAGCTAAAGCTAAATCTGTGAAATTAGCTTGTGTTGATATCTGTGTTTTTATGAAGTCCCAAAACAGCACATTTATTCTTCATCTGCTCTTTACAGCACGTAAGGAGTGCGTAAGGAGCCAATTAGAGGGGGAATAAAAACAGGTTGGAAAATTGTTGTGCATCATAAATTCTAAAGGTTTTTTGTTGTATTATTATTAACTGCTGTGTTTAGTTGGGTGTTTGTGTTTTGATTGGTTTATGGGGATTTTGGTTTTGTATTTAAGTTCTTTAGGGACCAACATGGGTTAAGTTCTTTAGGGACCGCCAACCAAGATAGCCTCACAGCCACCGCAGAGCGAGAGAGTCTCGCAGCCGCGAAGCGAGGTCGAGAGTATGTGCGAGAGAGCGCAGACGACGCCCCGTGTCTGCGCCGAGGCTCTTGCGTCCTGTGTCTTTGCCTAAACTCCTGTGTCCCTTGCCAGCGCAGAGACAGCTCCTGGTGGGTGTATTAGAGGGGAATAGCATAGCTACAGAGGCTAGCGTGGTTACCGGGAGGGGCACAGCAGACAGTCCAGAGCACGAAGCTGTAGGCCAAGTAGTTGGGCGGCTAGGCCAGTCAGAACAACTGCTAAACCTGTTAGCCGGGCTGCTAGAATAGTTAGATCAGCAGCTAAGTCTGAAAGCCAGGAGCTAGGCCCATTAGCCCAGAAGTTAGGCCAAATAGCCCAGGAGCTAAGGCCTTTAGAGGGCAGAGAGGGGCCGTCAGCCCGACCAATGGCTGGGGGTTGTTATTTGCGGGGGGGATCCTGGGGTCTTTGAGAGCTTCCATGGAGCTCCCCGGAAGGGCCTCCCACCTGGGGGCCAGGGAGGAGCCCCCAAACAGGAACTGGTCACGGAGAGATCTCAGTCCTGGAGGTCATGCAGGGACTCCATGGTGAGAGTGCAGCCCTCAAGGACAGTAAATGGGCTCCCTAAGATGAGCTTCCAGGAGGGGGCTCGGCCCAAAAGGACTGTGAGGGGTTTCCAGTAGGGGAATCCGCCCACAAGGACAGTAGTGGGTTTTCTGCTGAGGAGCTCCCCGGAGAGGGCTCCGCCCCCAAGGACAGTCAGAGATTCCCAGGCTCCACCCCCGAGAACACTGAGCTCCACGCCTGAGGACAGTGAGGGGCTCCCAGTAGGGGGCTCTACTCTTGAGAGCAGTGAAGGGATCCCAGTGCGAAGTGCCAGACAAGGGGACATTCAAGGCTATGCGCCCGGGAGGGGCTCACAGAACACTGCCCTTTGCCTCCGTCTTCCCCTCCTCTGCCCTTGGGATGTTGTGGGGGTCTGTTTGCACCCAGTGGGACGTTCTAGGCGGTGGGGGGGTGGGGTAACGTCAGGGCTGGGGGATGGTAAGCAGGCCACTAGATGCCGTCCTTTTTCTGTTCTTGGTTTTAGGTTTTGTTTCGGGGACTTTAATTATGGAGGGTATGGGTTTTTGTTGTATTATTATTAACAGCTGTGTTTAGTTGGGTGTTTGTGTTTTGACCGTTTTTTTGGGGTTTTTGGTTTTGTATTCTTTAGGGGCCGACAGTTTTGTTTTGCTTCGTTTTGAAAATAAAAGAGTGCCTACCTTCATTTGGGAGATGTGATAGATAAACATTAACCCAAACAGTTAATATACTGCATTTAGAGTGCTGTAAGCCTTTGGATGTCCACCACAGAGAGAAATTCAGTTGACTGCAATTAATTTCATATAAAAAGCCTGATTTCATCTGAAAGCCTGATTTTAAGATCCCTCCCTCATCACAAACAGAAACTTGCTGATAAGGCTCCTCCAACCATGCTGCACTGCAGCAGCAGCTGAGAGAGGGGCGTTAACATTTGTCGATAGTTCGCCGCAGCAAAAGATTTCCCATCCCCTGGGAGTCATAGACGGAGTAGCACACTGCAGGCTACCCATGATTTACAAGCTTATAAAGCCAGAAACAGCCTTGCCGGTCCCCTCACTCGCAAACTAATGGAGCTGTTGCTGCTTCATGCGGGCCTCTAGCACTGCCTTGGTCAAAATGAGTCTGACATTATTCTCAGCTAGAACAACACATTTATTTGGATGAAAAATTACAAGAAAACCTTCATAAATGAGGAGAAAAATTGTATTATAGTACCATTACTATTACTTACATATGCTCAACAGCATGCATAAAAATATAGTACAGACATTGTTGTCCCTTTTGAATCAAGAATGGCTGTTGTGCAAAATGAATGCAATGAAAACGGAATGCAATGGTTTACAAATCGTGTAAACATTACAAACACTGATGTAAAATATATACTCTATTTGAATAAAAAGTTGAAACATTCCATTTACATTTCCAAAGAAATCTCTGGTACATAATATCATTGAAAGATTCAGAGAATCCAAATACATTTCTGTTCATAAATGACAAGGGCAAAAGCAGTATTGGATGGTTGTGATGTTTGGGTAATCAGGCAGTACTGCAATAACAACAGACACAATTCTGTTGTGGAAATCACTCTATGGCCCAGGAACAGTTTCAAAGAACACTTGCATCCACCGTTCGAGCATTCTGAGATGCAGGTTAAAACTTTAACATGCGAAGAAGAAACCATGAATACACATCAGTCAGAAATGTTGCTGCCTTCTCTGGGCAAACAGAGAAAGCAAAAGTGTTCCATGGTCTGACAAATTAAATAAAAAAATTGCTTTTGAAAATCATGGATTCCATGTCCTTTGGGCTAAAGAGGAGATGTTATCAGTGCAGCATTCAAAAGCCACCATCTGTGTCAGTGCATTAGTGTGTCAGTGCATTAGTGTGTCAGTGCATTAGTGTGTCAGTGCATTAGTGTGTCAGTGCATTAGTGTACATGACACAGTATAACATGCATGTCTGGGAGGACACCATGATGAAGACTATATACAGGTTTAGAAGCAACACATGCTTCCATCCCAACGATGTCTTGTTTTCAGGTAAGACTTAAGCCAATGCCAAACTACACTTTGCATATATTACAACAGCATGGCTCTGTAGTGGAAGAGCAGAAAAAAGCACAAATGCAATTATGTGACCACTGAGTGCCTCGCTTGCACAAGCGAGACCTGTTATCTCTGTATTGTCTCACCTAACCCGTACCTTCTGGTCATATTTTGATAAAATATTCACAGTAGTTTGGTGTGGAAGAACTTGACAAACCTCAAACCCAGCATACATCTTTGGGAGGGACTGGAACACCAAATGTAAGTAATATACGGCTAAACTGCCCACCATTGCACTTGCTAACGAACGTATGTCAATCCCTGCAGCCATATTGCAAAATCAAATGAAAAACCTTCTCAGAACGAGATGTTATGCAAGCACATTGGGTTAAGAGAAGATATTCTTTTTGCCAGAAGAACCAGCCTATTCTGTTTGGAGGATGTATGAGTCGTTAGTGTTATTGTAGCTTCCATGTCTAGACAATTTGAACTCCACCCTTCTGATGGATTGACGGTGAATTGGTGTCAGATACTCTTCTTAGGTGCTAAAGACTCTTCTAATGTTCTTGTGAGATTAGAAGCTCGGTAAAAAAGGCCTTTTTGTTTCAATCAGACTATTACTTAAATTGTACTGCAACTGAAGTTTTTTGTTTCGCAATTTAAAAAAATAGTCACCTCTACGTCATACTGCCGTGAACTCTATAGTCATTTTCTGACTGTTCCTCACATGGCTCTAAACAATGAGACAGCTCATACAGGATCCTGGGCTCTCCACTTCTTATGCAATAATGCTGGCCTTGGGCCAGTGCAAACTTCAGGCCTCATGTGCACAACGTTCATTCACAGAGACAGAGGTTACTGCATGACAAGCTGTTCAGAGAACAAAAGCATACTTGAATTGGTGTGTGTATGAATGTGTGTGCAAGAGAATCAAGTAAAATTAGGCACATAACATACTCATGTTTTCTTTCATTTTCTTATTGAAGAAACTGATAAAGAAATTGTACATTTGTATACTAGCTGCGAGGAAAACAACACAAATGTGACAGAAATATGACAGAAATCTGACAGGCCTTTGTACAATAAAAGTGAGAAATGACCAAACTGAAGGTTGATTCGTCCTCGTGTTCTTGCTGGCGAGTTGTAACTGCTGTAATGTCCCGTAGACTAAAGGAAGTGCGAATTTCAGGTTTTCTTTAGTCTGAACACTCAAACATACATAACTCTCAAGCATACTTATGTTTAACTAAGTAGTATGACCACAAGAGAACACAACAGAAATCTGTTATTTGTCTCTTTAAAGCAGATATACATGATTCAGTCATTAGTGACAGAGTAAACTGAGGACAGTTGAGGCAAGATAAAACAGAAAACATTTTTTCTTTTCTCTTTTCCTTGATGGTGGCCTCGTTCACCATGCATGGGGATTTGGTATCCTACAGTGTAATTAATGCAGAACAGGTCTACTCCTCTATGTCAGGCGGAGTTACTTTAACTTTACTGATAAATTGCCTGATCCTTAGTGCAACGTTATATTTTGCACTAAAGTGCAGATGTGAACACTGAGGCAGTCTTATTAGTTTTTGACATTGAGCTTTTAAATGTTCTGTTTATACCTTTTTAAAAAATATATAATTGCTAAGTTGGCTAAAGATTTTGATGCAGCAAACTGTTACGTGGTTTTGGTGGTTTGGCCCCAACAGAAGCATTAGCATGACTCTGGCTGCTCCATGGCTGATTTTCCGATTTTCTGATACTTGCATATGTTCATGTTTATCTATATTAATGCTGCCTTCAAATCATGTTGTAATCCTGTTTTCATTTAAAATAGTATTAATAATTAGTATAGTATTAATTATAGTTAATGACTGAATAAAGTGAGGCTTATCATACACTTATAAATTCATTTAAATTGCATCATTATGCAATATAACGTTTACACAGTGTTTTTATTATAGCTGTCTCGTCCTGTTTATGAGGTGATGACAGTTAATGATCATAATGAGCACATGTATTGTCCTTTGTCGTCATAAAATCAGGTTTATAGTCATTTCAGTGAAGCACTAGTATGTGCCTGTATGGGGTTAATTATTAAACCCTCTTGGCTCTCTTCCTTGTGTTTCTCTGAGTTCAAGGTATGATGTAGCCTAGTTTAGGCTAAGCTGTGAGACTTTGGACCTAACTAAGCTCATGAACAGATTAAATCCCCTTCACGGAAAAAAATATTTTTCTCCACATAAATGAACACTCTCTGCAACACAGTACATATACACAGATCTATCTGTCTCTCTGTCTGTCTCTGGTGGACGCTTAATGATACAGGTTTTGAATACAGCTGCAGCACAGTTGCAAGTGTAATACGGCAAAAGGAAAACCAATGCGATTTTTTGGCAATTAAATAGATCATAGTCATAGCCACACACTGACTGCAGTATAGAGTTTGTCCCACTTTTTTCTGCTTTTGATTTCGGCTAAACCTATATTTAGGTTCTTAGCTCTGGAGCAAAAGTTCAGTAAAGCAACAATGACTTCTTGCTGCAAGGTTGTTAAGCAGCTCAGGCTTGCTGTAGCTCAACACTGCCACCTCACAGCCTAAGGTAGCAGACACACATTTATCTCTAATAGACGCACTCAGAGATTACAGACCAGGACAGCACCTTTCTGGGGCCCAAAGCAGCGGTGGGCGGTGGATAAGCTCCATTACTTGAGTAAAATAAATATAAATATTACTTAGTCAAAGTGAAAGTCCTAGTAGAAGTTCCCTATATTTCTACTTGCAGTACAAAAGGATTTGTTTAATTGTATAAGTGTTTCTAAGTTTAAGTGTTCTTAAGTATCATAGTTATATTATTATCGAGGATCAGTTTCTATTAAGTCCTCTGTGGCTCCAAACATGACAATTATCATAATTTATTCACCGAGAAAAAATATAGCCAGATATTTGCAATCAATGTTATGACAATCAGGTGTGAGTGGGTGTGGATCTGTGCATCATAGCATAAACAAAATAGATTTTTAAGGGCTTCACAAAAAGATTTGCTGATGCTATTGGTGATCATCAGGCAATACAATATTATAAAATTATTTTTAAAGAGTTTGGACTGTGTACAAATGGAAGAAATGGAAGACTTTTGTTAACCTCTCCCTGAGTGGTCAAGCATCACAAGATCAGTCTGACAGCAATATGTATAAAAATCTTTTAAGTAACAAAAGGCCTCTCTTGCATTGGCTAATGCTAATGTTTTTAAATCACACTAAACAATGGTGTACATAGCACAGACACTGTTCTCCAAAACAACAGTTTCGCTTTCATAATAAGCTATAAGATACATGTTTTATGGGTACATAAGACAATAATATATATTTTTGGTTTAAATGAGAGGTGTTTTTTTAACGTATTATCAATTGTGCCGGTTGTGCTGCGTGGTGTACTTGAGCTGTCTTCAACTGGACTACTTTACAGTACTTTTGTTGTAGCTAACTGTATAGGCCTTAACATGCAAATAAGCAAAATAGTAAAATAATGTTACATTGGCAATTATGGATTCGTTTTCTACATAACGGCCAGTTTAAATGTAGCAGACCGAGTGTCTGTTTCCCAGACAGGGATGGTCCAGCCCTGGACTACACAGCATTCTGAAAACACATTCTCTATTTAAAGAAGGCGGGAAATCAACCATTTGTGTGAAGTGGTCAGTTGGCATTCGTTAACACACCACGGCACACACTGTGAACAGCAGAAAATCCTTTCGCTGTATTTAACCCATTCAGTAAGTGAAGCAGTGCCTGGGGAGCAGTGTACCTTGCTCGAGGGTATCTACCTCAGAGGTGCCACTGACAGTCCTGGAATTCACACTCATGACCTTATAATCACATGTGGGCAACTCCCTAACCACTAGACCACTAGACTAGGGCCAGTTGTAAAGCACCAGTGTTTTAGACCTAGTCTTGGACTGGGTAGTGAGTCACTATTGGAAATTATTTTTAGTATAAGGGTCGGATAAATCACTGTCTGGGGAAATGGCCTCTAGTGTTTTAGGGTAACACATTGCTCTGCCTTATAAACAGCTGTGTTGCCCCTTTTCCAGGTTTCAAAAGGAAAGATCACAATCATTTCTGGGCATGTTCTGCCTCCAAAAGGTAACGTGTATGTTGACTTAATCAGTCCTGTGTCAGTGAGGGAGAGTAGAATCTACCGAAGTACTAAAAATGAAATTATTGAATCTGAGAGGCTCTTTTCAAGTAGTCGATGAACTGTTTTGATTAAGTGGAAACTACAAAAGCCTCAGTAGTGTATGCTGGCTGATGGCTTTATCGTTTTATGCAAAAACATCTATTGGTTATTAATTCTTCTTCAGGATTCATATTCATCTATTCAGGTTGACCTGGTTAACTTTATGTACTGGTGAAAATATAAACAAACTAGAGCTGGACGTTTTTGTGCAGTTTGTAGCCTCTAGATGGAGACGCACCTCTAGATGGAGGTGCACCATCCTCTCTTTTATCAACACGAAGACATGCGAAATGGAATGTTCACATTATCCACATGCATAGTGATGACTGAAGAAAAGATTGTCTGTAATCAGTGTTAATTAATGTGAAGGTGTGCTTGGTTAATTCTTTCACAAAAAGTGGAATCAATAGGAGCAAATGTTGATTTGTGTGTTCAGAATTCAGAGCAGAGCAGAATACTAACTTATTTCATTTTAATCAAGCTGTCAGAAAATACTAAAAACAAACAGAAGTTATAAATGCTGTGTTTTTAAAAATAAAGCCTAAAGACAACAACATCAAAAACAGTAACAACAACTACAACAACAATAATAATAATAACAACAACAACAACAACAACAACAACAACAACAACAACAACAATAATAATAATAATAACAACAATAACAACAACAACAACAATAATAACAACAACAACAACAACAACAACAACAACAACAACAACAACAATAACAAAAACAATAATAATACCAACACCACCAACACCAACACCAACACCAATAATAATAATAATAATAATAAAAAATAAAAAATAATAATAATAATAAAAACAATAATAATAATAATAAAAATAATAATAATAATAATAATAGTGCACAGTAATGGGCCCTTGTCACACACAGACAGCTCTGTGAGGCCTAACACATCAATCTGAGCCTTTATTGTCAGGAGTACAGGAATAATGGAGAAGCTGTGGAGCCAAATAGTTCAAATCTTTTGCAAAGAGTCAGTTTCTAATCTTTGAAGACCCATGATGAAAAGTTTGACAGTTTGAGGCTTTAAACTTTGCAATACTAGGCATAGATACTCATACCTGTGACCATTTTGATTTTGACTCTTACAGGGTGCATCATGCATACTTCCAGTTAATCACTTTCAGGATGAATGTCAAGGTGAATTTGACTAGTTCACAAAACTAGAAACACTGTATAAATCTAAGCAGGCAGAAATAGATGCTCAAAAGTACTTTGTCTTGAGCCACGGAATCAGGAAACAACACCATGTGAAGGCAAACTTCACCCATGATATTATTTTAACAAAAAGCATCTGGGGATGTGGTGGAACCACAAATGATGAGAAGCATGAATTGTGCTGTGAAAAGGTCACACTATATTTTCGCCTGGTGAAGCCTGACCAAAGTGTGCCTACACTGCATAATTTAGCAGCTCTCTGAGGTGTTAAACACGTACAGCAGTTGCAAAAGTAGCTTACTCTCTGTAAGCTACTGTTCAAATCATTTTTGCTCATTAAATTCTCACAAGCACTGTATATAGAACTTCCTAAGTATGTTTACAATGCATGCCTTAGTGGCAAAACTGCCATCAGCATCTAAAGACACTTTTTATAGTGTGCTTGTGCCACTCAGCCATACTTCATAGGGATGGATAAAAAATACACTTAAACTATATAGCATTTTAGATCTGTTTTAAAATTATTTCACTGGCACATGACAATTCATACTCAGTCATTCAAGAAAAGGATTCAATGTCCAAACTTAAAGGCTCAGACTTGTGGGCTGTAAAAGAGTCAGTGGTTCCCAACCCCGGGCTGCACAGAAAAAAAAACGTGGATGTTACCCGTGTTATTTTGTTGTTAATAAAGCTGCGAGTACACACTGGATTTACATTTATTATTATATTTTAAAGATACGCCATTATTATATTTTTAAATATCCCCATTTTTGTGCGCATCATTTATTTGTATAATATACAAATATTTATCTGCCACTCCTTAAAGGCCGGGCTGTGAACATAGTTTCTGATATTAAACCGGTCCGTGACGGAATAAAGGTTGGGGACCACTGCAATACATCATTCTGAGCTCAAAGTAGGAGGGCAAGACAACTGAAAATCTACTGTGACTACTCCCTGCTGCACAGATGTATGTGGAAAGGTACTTTGAAATAAATCATGCTCTAAGGATTACACACAATAAACTAAGGACGATGAACTGGCACTCGCTGCAGGAGATGCATGATTCCAGAGTGTTATGCTGAATTAAGACAAATACAATAGTCTGGTTAGGGAAACTATGGTAAAAGTGATTTGAGCGATTCTCTTGCTGTTGCTAGGCTGAAGCACATTGCCTTCAAAAACAGAGCACACAGCATCAGTCATGGTTTAACCAGGCCAAAACCCACCATGATTCACACGGCTCAGACAGAGGTCTGCACAGACGATTTCAGACAAAGGCACATGAGGTGAGCCTGTCAATAAATCAAGCACACTTAGCAAGCCGAGCCCTTTTGACCCAAGTGGGCTTCTTAGAGTTGGAGGCTGGCTGACCTGCACAGCTGACCTTAGATAAAGTGCATCCTAAAGTGCATAAAGTGTGACTCAGCTTCCAATCTGGCGCTTTCATGGGAAGATGTAGCACAGGCAAGACATTTTACTGAGGGAGCTGGTAGAGCTGCTGGATTTTGGGGGAAAGAGCACCAAAATCCAAACAAGAAGAACAAATCATGGCTGAACTGAGGACAGATTACGCACACAGCCTCCTTTCACATATATAGGCCTAGAAGTATTTGGCCCTTGGTCATATAAAGAAAATACAGGGAAGTCAAGCAGAGGCCAAGAGAGAGGGCAAAACACATTAAAAGCCACTCACAACAGTTTCCACAGATCCTGTGACTCTCACCCCTGATACGCTGCGTACGTAAAACCTCAGCACACAATCAGGGCCACCTAGCCAATTTCAAAGTTTCACTAGCAGTCCTGGGATTCGAACCCATTACCTTCTGATCGCAGGAGCAACTCCCTAACCACCAGCTGCCACCAACTGGCCTACATTGAGATAAACGGTGGATGTCAAGACTGAATCTACGAGAACTGCTTAAGGATCGCCAGGTTAAGAGAAATGGACCCATCAACAAAACTCATCTCAGTGAGGACCAAAGAGTTAGGAAGACAGAGGTTACATTTGTTTGAAAGGGTAAACAGAAACCTAATTTACAATCTATTGTTGAGCTCGTCCTTTTGGATCTGTGGACTCAGCATCTTTATATCGTTTGATATGTTGCATTTGGGTTGATTTTCTTAAGTATTCTGTCCAAAGTACTGGTCAATACAGGCACCTAGTGGCAGCACTGTGTACTATTCAAAGGCCTGTTACATAACTGTAACTGTTTTGGGGCGGATGTTCCATAAAATGTGTGTTTATGTGCTTCTCCACTCGCTTGTGGGCTTGTGTAAGTGTGGTCTTTTAAACACAAACTTTAACGGCAGACACAGTTCTACATCTCCCAGCTTTATTTGGATGCATGTATTGAGTTTGATACTGAATTTTACTCTGCTTTTGTTTAAGTAGCACTAACTAGACTAGTTAAAAGCTTAGCAGTATTGAAGAATGTTTACCAGGTTTGTGTGTAGTAGCAGAACAACTGTAGCAGTCTTCCCATAAACTGCTGAGGTTTATTACATGCTCACAGTCTTGATTTTGATTTAGGTGTGGCTTATTTGCATATCTGTGCAGTAGAAAAATAAAATTTCTTTATGTTTGCAGTTTTACAATAAGGTGGCTGCTGTGTCTGTTGTGTAATTTACTGCAGGGCTTGGGGGAAGTCAGTGTTCGGAAAGTAAATATATCTCTTATATATGGATTTCTCACTTGTGTTTTACTGTACAATACTACATATTGTTAACTAGCCTGGATATCATATTAAATGAAAATCAGGACAATATAAGAGAACAGCTCAAGAACACCTGCAGTCTCATCTCCTGTGCCAGGTCTGTTGGAAGAGACATGCCAGCTGTGTACCTGCCACCTTTCAGTGGAGGCAGCAGAGAGCTTTAGAACACCTGATTTTAGGAGAAATGCAGTTCTGCTTTTTGCTCTAACACATCCTCCACTTCAAAAACAGGAAACTGAATCCGTTTTTTTCATTTGTCTGCGAAACGCTTCAGAAGAACAATGGACTTCAAAAGTGGTATCACCCTTATTTTCTTCTGCGGAATGAGTATTTTCACCTTTACGTGTAAGTATTTTTCTTCTGGGATTTTTCCAGCGTTTCTGTAGTGTGATGTGTCTACAGATATAGATATTATTTGTGTTAATATATTACAACTTTAATATGATTGGCTCTTTTCCCCTCATTCATTTAAAACATTTACATTTTTTTGTCTAAACAAATTGAATAAATAATTAATTAATGTACTAATAAATAATCTTTATTATTTATATTTAGAGAATCTTTGTTTATTTATTCTACTTTCCTAGATACATTTTGGTGAACTTCTCACTGATAGAAAATGCTTAAAGTCCAAACAATACTAGTTCTTAGGGAGAAGAAATGTGATTTTGCAAGGGCTGCTGAACTATAAGCAGTGACAAGCCAAGACATGTGTTTATTTTTAGGACAGTTAGTTGGATTTATGGATTTATCTCAAGCTTTTTTGGATTTAACTGTTATAAGTTCACCATCACCATTCACCAGTTCAGTTAATTCAAAAAGCTATTTCAACAGATTGCCTTTAATTTTTAGTAAACCTGCGTTTTTTATATTGTACAGTTTGTGGTGCAGTGCATCGTGGCTCCATCCAGTGCTACAGATTTTCAATCTTGAATACACCTGCATTTCTACTGTGCTCAGCCATTGTTATCTTTAGTAAAATAAATGGCTACATAATCATATTCTAAATGTTTCTTTTCTCTGTGTGTGTGTGTGTGTGTG
Organism: Hemigrammopetersius urotaenia; assembly: GCA_037974485.1. Classification (NCBI taxonomy): domain Eukaryota; kingdom Metazoa; phylum Chordata; class Actinopteri; order Characiformes; family Alestidae; genus Hemigrammopetersius; species Hemigrammopetersius urotaenia. Next base: position 2,562 of record JBBPDC010182684.1, on the reverse strand, counting down.
TGTGTGTGTGTGTACAATATTTCTCTCCAGACTGCAGCGATTGTAATTTCAACATTGCCGTAGGAGACTCTGTCACAGTTCCATCAGCAGTTGATTCGGAGGGCACCACATTTGAAATTTCATGGAAACATGATAAAACGTTTGTTATTAAAAATAACAAACTAGCACCAAACATTGTTAATTTTAAGCTGAATCTGAATGGATCCCTTGAAATTCAAAATGCAAAACTGGACAATTCTGGTAAATATGTTGTTGAAGTTTTCGATGATAAGGGCGATTCCAAAGGAACTCACGATAAAACAGTCTGTGTTTATGGTAAGCAATTAATGAATGCTCTTTTACTGCGTTGCACAGATGTATTTAAACAGTTTCAGTTTTAGACAACTTGTTTGATGCCTTGCTAAATCAGTTAATGTTTGAGGGGTTTAGAATATAACCACAATTCTGTCTTTACCAGAAAAATTTCCAAACCCCAAAGTGAATTTCACATGCAAAGAGAATGAAGTCGTGGTTGAATGTGAAAAGCCTCGAAAAGATGTAACAATAAAGTGGTACAAATCACAGAAAATTATTGAAGAAGAAAAAGGGTCACAGATCACCAAGAAGGATTTAACTGCAAAGTATAAATGCGAATGGCACAATCCAGTACACACAGCTGACAGTGCTGAAGTTGGATGTAAGTATTTTGATTTCATGTGCTTTTCAACAAATACAGTAAGACGTTTTATTTTTCTCTTAGTGTTCACATTATAGATTTCTGTTTGGATCACTGAGCATGCGGTCATTAAATTATTACACTTGATATAATGTGGGACTATGATTTATCTCGTACACACACACATATATATATATATATGTGTGTGTGTGTGTGTGTGTGTGTGTGTGTGCATGGATTTATTAATTTATTAATTAATTACTTGTTTTTAGGGCTGGTTTGATTGATTCATTGCTCTTTTATCAATTTTTTCTATATCAGAATCAGAATCAGAATCAGAAAACTTTATTTATCTTGGAGGAAATTGTTCAATATTATGTCATTTGTTGCAGGTCAACTAGGACCCACGAGTGGAGGTAAAGATACACTTTTTGGCTTTGATCGGTGGATCATGATTGCCATCTTAGCAGGAGGAGGAGGTCTTGTACTGTTGCTAGTGATCGTGCTGCTGACTTGTGCGTGTCGGAGCTGTAAACGCCGAGAGAAACACATCCTAGGTGAGCTCAGTGTAGGAGGTCTGGTAACTTGTCAGAATTTCCTATAATATTCGTATGATGTGATTAATGAACAGAGCTTTGATGTTAAAATTCATGTGTAAATTGCAAAAAAGAAATATGTTTTTTTTTTTTAAAACAGACAAAATTATACATTTAGCAGGACATGTGAGGGTCTGGCACAACCTAAATGTTTACCAAAATAAATGTTTTGAGAGATGAGATACAATAACAGGTCAAACAACTTTAGTAATTTAGAGCCAGACAAAAAGAGCCAAGGAATAGGTCACATACAGGCTAGCAAGAATATAATTTTGAAAAGAATAAGGAGCGCATACAGCCTTTAATAACCAGTAACCTCATTCAGGGCTATTCAGAGAATGTTTTGGGCTGAGGTCAGGTTGGTCTGCTGCTAACCACATCCATGAAAGGAGTTCAGGAATATGTTTATACACAGAAAATAAATGTATTAATAATGACTAATTCATCAATAATATTAGTATTATTAGTAAACTTTCTGATTAGTTTACTATGTGATACTATTTCTAATCATCCTTAAACCGTATCACTAGTTTATACTGTTGAGTGAGCATTTTCGAACAACAGTACCTGTTAATGCCTCAGTACTTCTTTTGTCTAGGGATCATTAAAAATGACTTTAAAATGGTAATGCATTTTTTGGTAACAATTCATATAAAAGGGTAATAAACTACACTTTCTAGTGTGTATTTCATCTGCCAACTTGGGAGACAGTCTTGCAAACATTTTCATACCAAAATCATGTGGGAATTTTAATTTAAACTTACTCTAAACTGATAATCACTTGATGGCAGTTGTACATATTTTTCTACCAGCAGTATGATTGTAAAATAAGTAGTATCAGATGCACAGATGAAGCAGACAGGATTCTTTAGTCAAGAATATTAAGTTTAAGTTCATTAGAAATTGAGCTGATTCATCACTTTGCCACTATATAAAATATTTTCTGGATTTGTAAACATGTTGCAAAGCTTCCTGCTAGCTGCATCTCAACATTTTGGTTAACTGTGACATTTTAACCAAAATGAGAACACAGCTGTTTGCAAAATTGCAGAGCTGCTGCATTTGACAATTTTCATAGCATCTAACTAGATCTCGTAAAGAGAATAGCTTATATACTACTATTGGTAGTATATGACAAACTGTCAAAAATTAAACTCGAACAAGTAAAAATGAACAAATGAAAACTCTGTTTGGCAAGCCAAGTTACAAATTACATAATAGGGGCAGTTGGGTGTGGGGCAGTTGGGTGGCCTAGTGGTTAAGGCATCCGCCCTGCGACCAGAAAGTCCGGGTTCGATCCCCAAGACTGCT
>JBBPDC010182675.1:0-15741 GCA_037974485.1 Hemigrammopetersius urotaenia | reverse complement strand
TACAGGCCTCTCATCTTTTTAAGTGGGAGAACTTGCACAATTGGTGGCTGACTAAATACTTTTTTGCCCCACTGTATTCTGCTTTCTTTTTAAATGACTATTTTATGGTGTCTGATGTACATTACAACATTTCTACACAAACATGCTTTGGCAGGAAGTATAAACCATGCTGAGCATATTTCCTTGACACAGTCAGCTAACCAGGGCCAACTGTTCAGTGTGATGACTAAATCACATGGCTAATTGCAGATGCTGTTTTTGTGCACACTTTAATGAACTATTTATAAACTAAAATCAATCAAAATAAGTTTAGTTGCCTACACAATAAACAAAGGCAGCACAGAATCTTTAACTCATCAGTATATCACAAACCTAACCACAACGTCACATCAATGACAGAAAGGTTTCTATCACATGGTGTTTGTAGCCAGTTGTGCTAACATCCATATTTAAGTCATAGTAAGATTTTCACAACAGGAAAGATCTAAACATCCTAACAGTTTAGATAATAGTTTCCTTGTATGCTGCCACCTTCCCCATTTCTGAAACTCATTCTTGAAATGAGAGTGCTCTCGTTACCCTCCACTTTTTCACTTCCTAAGAATGATATGCCTGCAAGTCCTTGAACTGGATTGGATCCGCTTTGATGAACTGCTTTTTAGTTTAATTTGGTAGTGCAGCGGTCATTTTGCATCGTCAAATAATTACACTGCAGATGTGTAAGCTGTTTGTAAATTTCTGAAAATGTGCCTCACTGCCACAAGTTACCTCGGACAGTGGCAGAACTAGATTACAATGACGGAAACTTTTTTTTTTTTTTTAAGAGAGGATCAAGTGAATTGGGTTTATTTTTGCCAAAATCCAACCTATTAAAACTAGCTTGGTCTGGTTCAGGTCCTGTTCTGTCAATGTGTGTTTGTGGCTGAATCCCAACTGCGTGCGTGTTTCTGCAATTCCATTCCGCACCTCTCATTGTTAATGTGTAATAGCCAGTGTAGCAGGGGGCGGGGCTAAAAGACTCCAGCTCTCTGTGTGGGAGGAGCTTCTGGAAAGTGTTGCTCTGCATTCCCACAGCAGCAACCTGGACATGTCGTTGCTCATAACAGAAGCTCCGTGGCAATGTCTCCGCGGCAACATGAGTTAAACCAAGGTGGTAAGACATAGGGCTAGTGGGTGCAAGGCAGAAATCTTCGTCATCGTCATCGTCATCAACGTCCTCTCCCACCAGAAATTCCATCGCTCCATCAAACAGAGAGAACTCTGTGGAAGAAGACAAAATATATTTCTAGGCTATACTAATGATCTGCACTTAATACTGTCTACACATCTATAAATCACCTACTTTGACAGTAGATTTATGTGTCAAAACACTATTTAAAACAAAAGGGTGCAAATCGTGTTAAAGTTTCAATCTAATCTCTGCTTGCTGCCCCTGCAACATGCAATCAATCATTTTTCTAAATAAACATTTAGCAACTCTATCCCTGAGAAAACTTACAGCACTACATTAGTAACGTATTAGCACATATTTACACTAAACATTTCAAGAAAATATTCTACAAAAATCCCTTTTTTATCGTGCAATTTGAGTCATGAGGATATAGATCAGTATCAGAATTATTTAAAGTAATCATTCTCATGCAGTAGATCGACCAAAAAATGCTTAGTTGTAACAAAAGTGCATGTAAAGTTTTCTCACCACTGTCTGCATCTTCCTCTGCTGATGCCTGTTGAAGAGGTGGAGCCAACCTGGCAAAATAGACACATGCGGTTTGAGCACTGTGGTCTTCATCAAAGTCAGCATACAATATGTGGAAATACGGTAAGAGACCTTAGGGATACTAGGTTCAAAAGCATGCATTTGATACAGACTCATACAACCCACAGGTTATACCTGTTCTGTAAACCTGTTACATACATAAACCAATCAGCTTATTTAAAACAATACCACATTTTAAACTTTTTAACTAAGCTATAATGCCATGGCACAATTATGACAGGTTACAAGCAGCGGAATGTATTAATAATTAATAAGCAACTGCATTTTAACTGACATCTTAATATCTTCTTCACCATATTGGCAAGCGAGGTGTACACAAACCCAACTCTGATTGGGCCCAGTCTGTATCTCTAGAGATTTTGGATAAGGGGCTGCTGTTGAGCCTGCGTCACTGCAGTCCTTGTGTAAGGGGGGTTCATTTGGAATACCAAACCTACAGGCGCAGGCACATGAGGACCACAAGAATGCAAGTGCACAAAATGGGACCAGGCTTTTCTTTTACACGCGTTACCTTTTTCTGGCGCTACCTGGAGTACCAGTGGTGAAGAGCAATTTCCTCTTTGCTGGAGTTTTAAAAGGCTCAGAACTGCAATACAGTAGTATAGCAATTACACATTATCCATATAATTAGTTATTACTGTATTTATTATTTACATTTATGTAAATATTATAAAAACACACCCCTCTCTATGTCTTGGCACTCTAGGACTGAGCTGAGTGGACGGAGGGTCTGAATATTGCATCCTTCCAAAGTCCTGAGAGAGAGAGAGAGAGAGAGAGAGAGAGAGAGCGAGCGAGAGAGAGAGAGAGAGAGAAAGAGAGAGAGAGCGGATGAAAGATCACTACACAAATCATTGGTGCCATTTTATTGGTTTGGATGTGCGTGAGTGTATGTGTACCTCTCGGCTGTGGTAGCAGGCTGCAGTGATCGTGCACTGAATAGCAAAGTGTCGTCTTTCTCGATAATATAGTTGGTCGCACTGCAGCTTCATTTCTCCTCCACTGATCAAACCAGCTTCACCTAAACACATAAACTTGTAAGGTTTTTCGTTCAAGTAACACAGAAGAAGCAGAAATCACAGAGTATTAAAAGTCACACCCTAAAAGTTCCTTTTTTCTTCAAGGGTGCAGAAAACACAGAATTATAAAATATTTCAAGATCCCTTCTGCACCTTATCCCTTTCTCGGCTAGTCTACCACCATGCGATCATGAAACCAGCACCAGTGTGTCACATTAAGCTGATAAATCCTGATATACTGTGTGACATAATATAAATCACATATCATGGGTTGTAGATTGCGGAGTGCCTGGTTCAAACTAAACTAGGAAGAGGGTCTCAAGACATCACAGGACTACAGTTAATGCATGTACTATCAGACAGGCAAGTTGAACTTTCTATTGGGCTGGTGCATGCAGCTCATTTTGTATTGGAGGCCATTTTAGTATCCATGGCATCTTCTTTTTCTTTACCTTCTCTGTTCTCCATGAAGCTTTGAAGGGAAATGGGAAGAGGAGGGTAGCTGAAGTATCCTCCAATCACAGCCCTGCCCAGCATGCAGTCCTCGTCCACCTGTTTCAACCAGTGGAGAAACTGCCTGATTGGGCGAAGGCCTCTGTACGGCATGACAGGGCGGGATCCAACCCCTGAGTGCCATCAGCCAGTCATTAGTAATGCGACTCATATGTATTTGTATATATTCATTTGTTTTCTTGTTCATTTGTGATACAAACCAAATAAAATTTCCATTTAAAATTCTACCAGCCAATGTTTGGCCCACACTAGAGGATTATTTCAAGGCCAATGTGCCATTTTCAACAAAAGTTGTCTCAAATTGTTGAGTCTTAAATGATTATCGTTGACAATACACAATTACTCTGTGGCAGGGAGTGACTATCATCTTTACCTTTCCGATCTATTTATAGTCCAATCAGAAGTAGCCTATTTAAATCATGTTCTATAGTCACAGGGAACTGATTTTGGAGCATAAACTTAGTATGTGGTTTTTATTATGAATAAATCTTCTAGAGTGGGAGCGTTGATGACTGAGGAATGACTCAAGTAAAATCTATCATTACTTATTGCTTGAAATATTTCCATATGACATCACTATGATCCTGACATTTCTTTGAAAGTTAAAGATAGTATCAGTTGCTTGCTTGTGTATGTGTGTGTGTGTGTGTGTGAGAGAGAGAGATACCTGTACAGTACACTTGGGTAAATGGTGTGTTGGTCAAGTATTCAAAAGCTGTAGCTCTTCCAACTGTATTTCTTATTAGTTTGAGCCTAGTGCAAACTATCAGTGCCACTGAGAATCAGAGGAAAGGATAGATTATGATACATTTAATGTATGAACATATTAAAGAATAGACACAACACAGAATAAAAATAACAAAAGAAATTACTTGGTTGGATTCGACTCTGTATATCTGGCTGTGATGTCGAGAAGAGCTTGATGGTGATTGGCTGATCTGAGGTCCCATCTTCCAGCTGAAGCCATTTGTACTCTTCAAATTCTGTCCTCTGCCCATCTTACAACAAAATGAACAATTTAGCACAACAGAGATGAAGAAAATAAATTCTACAAGACAACCACCGTGTTCACACTCAGCAGAGGTGTATGTGATGCTGACTCACCCTTTCGTCTGATACGTTCTTGTCGACCCACAAACGTAACCACACCAATCACATCACAGACGTTGCTATGCGGACAACTTAGTAACTCCTGTCTGTAACATATAGGGTGGACAAAATAACAGAAACAATTTTTCATTAAAATAAGTGATAATTTAAATGCCTGCACAGTTATAAAAGTTTTTAAATCAATGTCCAATGATAGACTTCAAGCATGTCGGTCACAAAGCTCCAATATCAATAAATGATATTAATTTATTGTCTGTTAAAGATGTAAAGACACATTTAGGCCACTATATTCAAAATTTTAATAAAGAAATAAGTCTTTATTCATGTCACATAATCTACCAATGAGGCTGGAGCTGTAAGGCTAGAGATGTGTGGCCCATGACATGAACTGAGCTGTTGATTGGTGGGGACTTTAGTCTGCAAACAATGCAGTTGCATTAGAGATCACAAGTAATAGAATGTCTATTCCTCGCAATGCATCGCAATCATCTCTACAATACACCATTTTGCATTGTGCCATGACAACGTGAAAATGATCTGATGCACTGTTACCCCAATTATCTTCTGAATATTTTTGCTATTTTGCTCAATTCTATTGAGTTTCAAATGATACAGAAATGTTTGAGTTTTTATCTGTGTGTGTGTGTGTGTGTGTGTGTGTGTACCCGCTGAGGAAGTTATGAGGCAGGTGTGGTAAATTCCACTCTGGAGAAACTTGCTGTTTTGGAATAAGGGACACTTTGGCGGTCGGATTTCTTGAGTTTAGACTGATTTCTGAGATAAAACAGATAAAAAGAGAGAGAGGTTTTATGTCATTTACGCACTGAAAAAACAATTGAGAGTAGGATTTCAACACATTTAAGACAGGATGGGCAGACAGAGATAGTTCAATCTCATACTAAAAACAGAAATCTGATAGAAGTAAAAATTTGTCTAAAAACAAACTTTATACAAAAAAGTGACATTTATTTTCATCGACATATAAATATGAGGTCTGTTTGTCTGTGAGGTGTCCTTGAGTGCCTTGAAAGGTGCCTTTCAATAAAATTAATAATAATAATAATAATAATTCCCTTGAAAATTCCTTAACAAGTAAAACAAATGAAACTACATAAATAAGCGCTGGTCTTCATAAATCAGGCAATGTCTAAAACAATGCCTAATAACACCATTAGCAATAATTACAAAGTTCAAGAAAACCAGAGTTGTACCAAACCTACCTGGAATCTCAGTGTGAGAATAAGCTAAATAACCACAAAACCTTTTCAAAAATAATTTCAGAGCTAATGCCATAATTAACAAATATTTACTCATACTCGTAAGTCACACCAAAGCGAAGCAATTATGTTTAATCATAAACACATTTATTGCTTAAACAGAACCTAACTAATAATTGTTTGTGGAAGCCCCAAATATCCTCGACATTTTAGGCAATATATAATTTTACATGCCTTTTAGTGCTAAAATATCAAGAAAACTATAATTTACTAATTTTGTAACATAAATAACGTAAATATAGCGTGATGTGTCTTGGGATGGTGAAATACCGCTGTACTCTGGAGGTTTACCTCTACATTTTTTTTTTTCAAGGCTAATGTATTAAGCAGAGTTTAAATTTTTTCTCATTTCACAGGTGCTCTTGGAACGTAACCCTGCGATTTCGGGTGTCGATTGTATTTGTGTGTTTCAATGATGATGATAGTGGCTGGGATGTATAGGATTAGTCTCTGTACCGATGTTGGACTCCGCGTTGTGTCCATTGCGGCTGCTGTAGCTCTCCTTGATTCGGTAGCGACTCAGCCTCAAAACCTGACCAGCCTGCAGGCAGCGATACCAGTCTAAACAAACAGTGTTCCACAGCACCAAACACGCACTCAAGGAGCCATCTGCAACCTGTAGCTCTGCCTGTGACAGGAAGACAGGAAAATACAGCTCCACCACTGCACCAACAAAATAGTAGCATTTCAAGACCATCGTAAAATATCATAAATCATAATGCAAATTACAATTTGTTAAAAATTGTAACAAAACATGACCGGGTTACATATCACTGGTCAAGATTCTCACAGCACTCAGTTAAATACTAGCACGAGAGCTGAATATCATATAGCAGCTTTTTGTGGAACTAATACTGCAGTTAATATCACAATTAACAATTAACATATGATACATCGGGCAGCCTTGGTGATAGACTTGGTGATTTCACACTACCTTACCTTATACGGACATTCACAGCTCTGTTCTGCTTTCCCGTAATACATGAGTCTGGACTTGTGTAGAATTCGCACACACAGAGCTCCTCTCGGCCGCCGTGAACCGCTCAGGAAACGTCGACGAAGTTCTGCTAGAGACACTATCGGCTGTCCATCTGAAAGAAGAAAAGCAATGATTTACATTTTGATTTACTACAAGAACAAAGACATTATATAATTATATATTGTTATGCAAAACAAAAGCCTGAGACCCAAAAAGAATTCAAAAGTAGCAACATGTAAAAAACATGTTAACTTTCTTGGTTACATTGATATTTATGTCTCGTTTTTCATGGATAGAGCTAGGGATAAACCCTGATGCTTTACTCTCAATAGACAATTTCTATTCAAAATCATGTGGAATTGAGGCCTAGACATAGGACCAGTTTCCAGGACAGAGAATAAGATGTTTACTGCCACTTTTCCACAACACAATCTAAAAGCTCCAGTCCTGAGGACACACAGCTTTGCAATGTGAAGTAGTTTCTGCTCCAGCATCCTATAATTGTGTTATAATGCTAGGAACTAATCAACACAGACACTGTTACAATGACAGATATAGGGACTGCTTTTCAAATTGAGCAACAATTACGAACAGCCAAGTGTTTGTTTTTCTTTTTAAATTCCATTTTATGCATTTAACAACCTGCATCCAAGCTCTAATGGTTAACCGCAGGGTAAGTTGCTTGGAGCTTCGGACTGATTTGGAAGAAACTTTAGAAATATAACAGTTTATGAGCACTTGGAGAGGATGGACAAGGTGAGATATGCATTTATTAGAGGGACAGCTTGAGTTTTGGAGGAAAAGTCAGAGAGGTGAGATTGTGTTAGTTCAGACATATGCGGAGTATGTTGGAAGAAGGATGCTGAGGATGTAGCTGCAGGGAAGAGAAGAGGAAGGATTAGTAGGTTTATGGATGTGGTGAGGGAGGACATGCACGCAGCTTGTGTGAGAGAGGAAGATGCAGAGGATGAAAAGTGACAGACGGGTGATCCTGTACATCCTGTATTAAAGCCCTGATGGGTAACCGAAGGGTTGGTGACTAGGAGCTTCAGACTGAGCTGGGGATTTTTAAAAAATATATATATAGTAGTTTGTGACCAGTTGTTTTATTATTGGAAAATACTGTGGACAATACCGGATTGTGTCTATTATTTCGATCCTACATTACACACCTTCCACCGACAGCTCGTCCTCAGACTCGTCTTGGTCGTGTTCAGAGGGCGAAGTCTCCCTCCACGCGTCCCCGGTAAAGTCGTGGTTGTTCCACAGAGGGAGGTGGGTGCTCCTCCGGGCTCGGAGGGGGAGATGGTTGGGCTCCGAGCCCAGCCAGGGCAGAGAGTCGACGGACACAGAGGAGAGGGCACTCAGGGCCGCGTCTGCTCCACATAAACTGTCCACTTCCAGGCTGCAGATGTGAAAAGTCTTACTCTCTGCCTGGCCTGCAGCTGAAAACACGACGTTTCTCAGAACGCTGCCGCAGCGCAGTTGATTTCTGTGGACCAGTTTGTTGAGGCTGGGGTCTAGAGACACCTTCACTCTGCACTGGCCGTCAGTCACTGTGGCGTCGTAGAGGCTCTCGGACACAGAAATACTGTCCGGAAAATGCACACTGAAATCAGGGTCTCGGCTGTAACGCTCAAGAGCAATCACATACAGCGGCTCAGCTTGTGATTTAGCCTTCAGCGAAGGAGAAGAAGCCGTTATCAGTTTGTTTAGACTTCTTTGTAATGCACAATCTCCAGAACTGCTGGTTGGCGCAGCCATTTTGAACGGCTGCGATCATAACAAAGCAAAGCACGATGGGAGTTGTAGTTCTTTTGGACTACAAAATACGATTTAAAAAGAAATTGCTTTATATTCGGTTTGTTTTTGTGTCTTCGCTTATGGACATATTTAAAACAATATATAAATTATATAACCGCACTAATTATGCTGATTAAATGTTAAATGAGAAAGATATTGGAAATTCCCAGATCTTTTGGGGATATTTTCCATTGCAAACAAAAAAAAAGTAATTTTATTAGAAATTATCAAAGTTATCTATAGTGCTGTGTAATGTTTATTCGATTATTGTGCATTATAGTTGGACAACAATCTAAAATATTTTGTTGGATATTTTAATTCACTGAAAGATTTTCGTAGAAATCTTGCAGAAAGCCATGTTGTTGTTTTTTTTTTATAGAGTCTGTTTTTGAAAAGCCACGCGATCCAGAGATTTCGTTCCCATAGTAATGGAAAAACTAAAGGCAGAAGGAATGACTGATGAGGAGGGAGGCAGGGAGGATTAGTAGCTCAGTGAAACACAGGCTGCTGCCACTCCTGACAGTACGGAGTGTCTCGGATGTCCACGATCGGCGCGACTGCTAGAGAAGAAAACTTTCCAGCTCCTTTTCTAGTGACATTTGAATCTGGATTGTTACATTTATTAAAGGATATATTACTTTTATTCTCACAGTTTAAAGTAATCCAAGCGGTCACTCCGAAGTTGCTGTTCAAGAATGTGGACGATCTACAGAAACGGAATTGCACCGAAAAAGAAGAAGAAGAAGAAAGTATGTCTATGGATTTTATTAGTTGTAGTCTAACTTGTGAACACCTTCTGTATCCGAATGCAGTACATGCAGAACTTATCTCCGCTGTGAGGTTCATTGGTTTATCCGCAGTAGTAGATCAGGGGTGTGTATTTGTGAGTTAGGAAGATTGCTTCTACAATGCTTTATCTATTTGGATTTCGTAGCCTTGTGAAATATTATGAAAATGATTAAGACAACATATATTGTGAAGATCTACCGTCTGATGCATTCCTTAGATGCTGCAAAGACATGAAATCACATGAAAATGTAAATCTTGCCTAGAGTTATGAAACATAATTTCAGCACCACAAAGCTGATCAGGTCCATTATAAAATGAATCAAACTGAGCCATTTGATTAACAGTGACTAATTCTGAGCATTTGTAAATGGAGACATTTCTCTGTCTTTTTAAGAAACACGAGGCTGTAAGTTTTCCACCTATTTCCAGTGCCCCCACTAAGCCAGCGGTACAGGTGAGTCCTCAGTCAGTCCAGCCATCAAGAGTTCAGAGTACAGCAGTGTCTTTTTTAAGACGTTTTTTCCCCCCATACTGTAACATAATCAGTTAATTTAGCACCACTAATTAGGCTACTTGTCTTGGGATTCACTCACTTGAGCAGGTCTGTGTGTGACACTTTGTTCCTCCCTCATTGAAAATGCATGACTTCTTCAGGACCATGCAACCAGACTAACCTCATTTCAGAGGCTTGAAGAGAGTTTCTTCTCCCAGTCTTTGAGTGAACATGGTCCACTCTATAAGACAATCAAGAGCAAGGTAACTCAGTCTGGAGGGGAAGCTTTTATTCATTCATTGTATATGTTAGATGGTATGGTACATTTGTTCAAGTGCCTTGTCCTGTGTATGAGCAGAAAATCTCAGGTCACCAGGTTGTTCCTAATGCCAGTCTAAGTGTGGAGATGGACATGGAGATCGCGGCTCGCCTCGAGGTAAGCAAAGGTTTAAAATGATGAACTTCATCACTCCCTTGGACAAAACGCAAGCACAGTGCTTTGCAATCTGTTGGGATAGGCAACAGAACCCCAACAACCTTGGTTAAGGATAATTGACTCAGATAAAGAATGAATGGATGAACTTTATTACTTATGCATCAATGGCTTTCTTAGGCACTGAAGAAATCAACAGCATTTCCTTTCCTCAGGAACATCTACAACAGCATCAGTCCAAGCATTACAGCCACGATTCATCTCCTGGGGCTGAAGTATTGAGTGGTAAAACATTTCAAGTGAAGGTGAGGTCCTTCTTATCTTCTGGATGTGTGGTGGAAGATTTCTCATAGTCTTCTAAACAATAATGTGAACATTTCAGGACCAAGCTCTGCAGGCTTTATTTAACGCCCGTGGGTCTGTGGCTCCACTGGAAGATGCTACTCAGGTTCTGCAGAGCATAGCGATACTAGAAGTGAATGAGATGGAAGAAGATGAAATAGAAGAAGAAGAGGAGAAAGAAGAGGTGAAGCAAGACACGGAAGTTGTTCCTACTTTGTCATCCTGTACTGATGAGGCTCCTGACTTGGGCTCCTCTGAGGCAACATGTGCAGGCTCTGAGGCTGAGAAGAAAACAAGCCCACTTTTTTCAGAATGTGAAGGAGGTCAGGATGTGCAAAACTGTATTAGTACAAACACGCTACAAGGGGATACAGACAGACTTTCGGGTGTCAAACAAAGGAGATTTATGATCTATTTGTGTGGAGGATATAAAGGTAAGGTTGAAATACAACAGAATGGATTTGGATTCATACTGTCTCATAGGGCTGTACAATATGTAGAAAATACAAGTACAGTGATTGTATTACCACGTATTATGAATACAACAGGTCTTGTAATGTTAAGATGTTGGCAAATCAATTGTGTGACATGGTGGGATAGTTGCCTGCATTATTTTAATCAAACGTGCTTTTGATGGATTACATGATTTAAAATCTGGAGCTGTGATTGGTCAAGATGCGGTAAAACCATTGGTATTGATTAGAGAGCAATTTGCATATTGCAACCTTGTGAAGTATCATGGCACTGATTAAGAAATTATGTATCATGCAGCCCTTATGCATTAATTGGACGCTTTATTGCATAGACATGAAATCACATGAAAATGTAAATGTAGTTCCACAGGCTATTCTGGAGTACAGTGAAATACACTGTTGAGTACATCTATTTTAGCATGTGCCTTTGTGTGTAGATACTGTTGCTGAGCGTTCTGCGCTGATGGAAAGAGTGTATCCCCAGCTGTACCTGTACTGTAAGCAGAGAGGCTTTGATTTTAGAATGGTGGAGCTGCGCAGAGGCATGACAGACTCTGTTTCTGACCATCATTTTTCGACAGAGCTGCATATAGAGATGCTTAAGAAGTGCCAAGAGACAGAAGGACCAAACTTTTTTGTGAGTTTGGCTTGTCTTCTCATGTTTGTCAACTTATTTCATTTAATGGATACAGTAACCCCCCATTTTCACGCAGATCAGCAGTCCATGGTGGATTTTTGAAATCCGTACCTTTGAGTGCAGCTGACTGTGACGCCCAGGCCTCATGCAATCAGACACCTGAATGGAAAGAGCCTCCGCTGCTCAGCGCCGCCAATACGAGGACGAAGGGGCGTGCCGCATAAGGCCTGGACGTCACAGACAGCTGTAGGTGGTAGGTTTGAAAGTAGCCAATCCGAGAACGTTATTTATTCATCCTTGCTGCTTATTGGCTGCTGCCCTGTGATGCTGCAGTCCAGAATTTCCCCCGTGCAGCGTCTTGAGTATTTCATGTTTTTCATTTTGTTCTTCTTAAATCCTTTTTATTACTGTAAATTAAATTAATTTATTACTGTATTTGCCTGTTTACACCAAAGAAAACCACAACACACACCAATGAAAATGCCCGTGCATGAATTACAGTATAGTTTATACAGGGGTAACATCAGTATTTTCCTTTCTAGCACTGCAGGAGTTCAGTGTAAACTGTATAGTACGAATACGAGTTTAACTTCATTTTCTTTAAGGCTACTGAGTTTAAATGGAATTATAGTGTTTTGGGAGCAGATTTGCAGGCCTATTTAGGATTTCCACTATAAAATTACACATTTTTAGGCATTTTCTTTAACACATCACAACAACGCGATTTTTCGTTGCTGCTCTTGGAATGTTACCCCTTGGTTACTGTATACCTAATTATGTGTACATTCATGTTTACTTTCACTTTGCAAATTTCCCAGTGGTGGGACTAATAAAGGTTTACCTTATCCCCCCCCTCTTGTTTTTTTGCAGTTGTTTACAGGTCAGAAACATGAGACCCAGTCATTACCCACCACCATCTCCCAAGGAGACTTTGAGGCCATTTTGAGAATTGTTGCAAGGGACAGGAAAAAGCTGTCCAAGAAACAGTCTGATGTGGATGAAATGTCTGTTGAATCGCAATCCAGCTTCACTGTTAGCAACGAAGGCAGTTTCATGCTGGAACGTGGGCCTGAGGAGGAGGAGCTTACAGGAAGCTCCACCTTTATGAGCGAAAACTCAAATTCCCACAGCTCTTTTTCAGATGGAGAGGAGACGAAGTTGGCCAGGTGCTGGGCAGACTTTGATCGGGATCTGACCCTCTTACAGATGTGGTACCGGCTAGATGAAAATACAGTTCCACCTGTGTACCGCCTGCTGCCTGTAAGGTAAAGCCCTCAGCTGCAGTCCTGCAGGGCTGTAGCCCAGAAACGTTTGGTTATTTTCCTGCTCAGAACTCCTCATCCACCACATCGTTGAATTAGTTTTGGGTGGGTGATTCAACTGTGCTGGACCCCAGGCCCATAGCTGATGACCCCTGGTTTAGTTGTTGATCTTATATACTCTCTACTTAAACTCGTTTTAGGACTGGACAAACCAATCAGTATCCATTAATGTAGTACAACGTGTTGAGCAGGTCACAGACATTTTGACAATAACAGTGTTGAACTCAGTAGCTCTTTGTTTGGTTCCCATGGTAGGTAGTGCAACACTGGCGTGTGTTTACAGCCATTACAATAACCACTATAGAGAGAGAACACAGTCAACAGAGACGTATAGAGGTTAAGATTCTACTTTACACTGTGGTTTAAAAAAAATTACAATATGAAAGCATGCTGGTCTTCTTATGTTTATTCTCTTTTGTCATTTTGGCCATGTACTTTAAGTACTAAAACAAATTATGAGATATGACACCCCCAAACACACACACACACGCACACACACAAGTGTATGACGTCATGTCTGTAGAAGAGAGCACAAAATACTCTCTGTCATGATTGGCAACAGATATACAGTACTGTGCAAAAGTCTTAGGCTCCAGTTTAAAATCCATTTATCCGAGCAGTAAGGGACTCTGCCAGAAAACACACAAGTTAACATTAGAATAAACACAAGCGATAACAACAATATTTATTTGTAAAAAGTACTTGACATTTTGTGAGCTGGTTATAAGAACGCAAGTTTGTTTTCACATTTCACATCAGTGCATGGATTTGTGAAACTCCATCTACTGCTTACCTGATTAAACCTAACAAACTATTGGCTGAATTCCAGAAATTTGAGGTATTTCATGAGAATCACAGTGTAATACCAGGCTTCCATGATGAGAGGTCTGGGAATGATTGAGCAAACATAAAATCATTATTTACTGAATTAATGTTATTTATATATACTATATATATATATACTAATATTAGCTTTTTAAAAACATGCTGTACTGCTCATCTCAGCAGGCTTTAAATGTAATTTATAAATGTAATGTAATAAGACTTTTGTACAGTACTGTACACTGATCCACTACACTGAAGGGATGCATTGAATTCATGCATCACTTTTGCCCATAATAATATTGATGTAATGTGGTGGTTGTTTCCGGCCCTAGTCCTGGAGATTTTCCTTCTCTTACATCCTAGCTGAACTAGGTTCAAGCTAATGAACAAATATTTAAAGTGGTTGTGCATAACAGATAAATGTTAAAGACAGGTGGTGCTCCAGGTCTGGAAACGTCTATTCTAGACCCACCAATATTAGGCTTACGTTTTTATTGGGATTAACTAACCATTGTAAGCTTTTGTTTTCTCCCATTTTGTTCGTACAAACATCAGCACTCACATTCCCGACTTCCTGAGTCGTGATGGCCAGCGCAGAAAAGCAGCAAGGAAAGCATGGCGCTCTACATGCGTGCGTCTGTGGGGGGTGCTGCGGCGCAGCGGCCCAGAGGCTATCGGAGAGGCCGCCACGTCCTTCTTACTCAGGACAGGTGTGTGTGTATGTGTGTGTGTGTGTGAATGTATATGTGCATCTGGTTGGTCAATGCCACGTGACATCAGTGAGTCATTAGACTTTATTCAGTATACACATAGTAAAGCTTCAAAAAAACCCAATTCACCTCTTAGCACAAATGATCTTGATCAGCCTGGGCATGTTTGGTACCTGAATGATTTTGCACTTGAGCTAATTCAGGCTGTGGCGTGACTATTTTTAGTTAGACAAAGTTTTTTTTACAGGCAGCAGTGTGTTACAGAGACCACATAAATGAGTCCATTTAGGATTATTTAACAGTATGACAGACATGCTTTGCAGTGCATGTGATGATTATGCTTTCAGCTTTCATAGTGGAAACTGTTTAAGCTTTAAGCTCCTATTAAATGCAGTGCAATTTCTAAATGATGTCATTTTAAATAATGTGTGTGTATGTGTATGTGTGTGTGTGTGTGTGTGTGTCTCAGTATTGGATTGGGAGGTGGAGCAGGGTCTAGGAGCGAAACTCCCAGCTGAGGAGTACAGTCATTGCTATAAGCGCATCATCACCGATCTGCTGTATAACCTGAAGAACGAATACGCACCGCAGTTCATCGACCTGTACAAGGGCAGACCTGAAATCAATCAAGCTCTGTACAAAGCTCATCAAAGCTTCATCCGTAATATCCACAGCAAGGTGAGGAAACAGGGAAAGAGAAAGGCTTATTGTATAGTAGTTACTGAATAGTAGTCATTGAGTGATGTAAAGTTGGTACCTGGGGACTTTATAGCAGTTACTGATTGATAAGCACTAGTTACTGAATTATGTATTGTAGTTTTTGAGTGGTGTGTAGTTCTTATGGAGGGCGGTATAATAGGTGCTGAGCAATGAATGATGTAGTTACTAAATGATTACTGAGTGATGTAAAGTAGTGATGTACGTTAGTTTCTGAATGATGTACCATACTTATTGAGTAATATATGATGTGTAGTAGTTACTAAGGGTGTAAAGTGATGCATAGCAGCTACTGAGTGGTGAATGGTTGTTACCTATTAATGTATAGTAGTTACTGAGTGATTGTAAAAACATTACTGACTGATGTATCATTGTTAATAAGGGGTCTATAGCAGATGCTGAGTGATGTATAGTAGTAGTTACTGAATGATGTGTTATAGTTACTGTGTGGTGTGTAAACAGTACATTTTAAACTTAATACATGAATACTAAACACCTTAAATAAATAAATTTTATATA
>JBBPDC010182647.1:0-15742 GCA_037974485.1 Hemigrammopetersius urotaenia | reverse complement strand
TTCTTAAGCACTGATGTACGTCGCTCTGGATAAGAGCGTCAGCTAAATGCCGTAAATGTAAATGTAATGTAAATGTAAACTAAGTATTTTTGTTACTGCAGTTCAACATATATCCAGTAGAGTGTAACAAATATAAAACCTTGCTTATGCAAATATACAAGTGATATAAAATATTTTCCTTGTTTTAAACCACCCTGCTCAACCTGCAACACATTCCTAAGTGTTTCTTCATCTTTTGTTGTTTAGTGAGGGTTCCTTTAGGTGCATTACCCGCATCTTCTGGTGACCAGTGTTAGGGAAATTTGGGGGGGCGGGGGTATAAGATGGGGTCATTGGGGGGGGGGGTTGCTTGAAATCACTCCTGTTCCATAAATTGTTGAGGTTTGTTTCCTAGTTTTCTTAGACTTTGGATTTATGGTGTCCAAGAACTGCAATGTTTGTTGTTTTCTGGATGAGCTGATTTGAAGGAACAAACAGTGAGATTCTCTCCTGTCTGGTTCCCAGTTACAGTGCTGCTGCAAATTCCCTTTGGTGTTATTTTAGGAGAAACAGAAGAAAACAGCTGGGCCAAAACAAGCTGCGTCAGGTTTACACGATTCTTAGAACTGCGCTGAGGACGCAGCGGCCCTTACGTATTACTTTGTGATGCATATAAATAAGGCCCAGGATACTGTGATGTACTTACATCTTTGAAAAATATTATTTTGCTGCATTTGTCCACCCAGCACCTCTATAAACAAAGTGCATCTATCTGGCAGGTGTTTCTGATAAAATGGCCGATGTACCTTTCTTCTGTTTCTCTCTTTTTCTCTCTCTCTCTCTCCAGATTTCGGATGCATTAATAAAGCGTGTGCAGTCGTCCCAGGAGCAGTGGGTGAAGGGGGCTCTGGAGCCCAAAGTCTGCCCTGAATTCGCCTTGAGCATCAACACCGATCCACTAATGCAGAGCATCCTGCAGCTAGACTTCACACAGGGCAAAGGTGCCACACACACACACACACACACACACACACACACACTGGTGATAGCTGTAATTAGCTAAACAGTCAAGAACATATTAAACATTGAACATGCTAATAGGCCTAGCAGTGTGTAAGGCTTGGCCAGATAAGGATCACAGTAATTATATATGTGAGACAATTCATCACACTTGTCATTCCTCCACAGCCTCTTCTAGTGCTTGGCAATGTGGATCTCTGGTGAGATGCACTGAACTAGTTTTAATTAATTAATTAAAATGTTCATATATTTGCAATAGTTGATTGCTGATGAAATGTGTAGATTACGTTACAGATTTCGAGGGCTCTCATGTGGCACATCAGTGGCAGGAAATCCAAGACAGAACAATAGGCTTTGTTCTCTTTAGGTGGGAAGGATGGCCCCTCTTCTCCTCCCACCACTCATGCTAGCTAGCGAGTGTGTACCTTTGCTATTAGCAGCTAACATTCTTGTTTACGTTTATGTTTACAATATTCTCCTCTAAGACTGATGATCTGTCCACGGTCAAAAAGATGTGTGGCACTTTTTGTACCTAAACTCTTCTGCGATGGCATGAAAATAGACTCATGGTTTGATTTTCCAGTGTATCTCAGTAACAGTGTTTCTGATGGATTAGCAGTGTATTCTCTCCCCACAGTTTATGGCCAGTTGTCATCCCAAAACCGCCTCCATCGGAAGTTTTTCTGTCAGTACCGCTTCTGTTATTGTGCTCTTTTATTTTTTATTGTGTTGTTTGACTTTTTTACCATTTTGACATTGTGATGAAAACCTAACTGAGTTAACTTGTTAGCAATGTCCTGATACAACTTCACATTTCTAGCAGTGTTAGAAAACTCCACTCAACGTTATCTTCAGGCTTAATAGATGTAGGGCTTGTGCTTCATCCACTTCCCAGTTGTTAGTTTGTATGCCTCAAGACAACAAATAATAATACTTACAAATAATTACAGAAAAGTCGACTCCATTGCTTTTTTGCCATTCCGTACATCACTACGCATTTGCTGCTGCATTTTTCTTTTGTTTTCAGTCATAATTTGGTGGAACTTAATGGGAAGTATCACATATCACTATACTTTAATTCCTGATTGTGAATGGAACTGATATGAGATACAGGATTTTGGTATTCTGTATCTCTGTTTCAGAAGAAGCGCACTGCCTTGTCTATCCTAGCCCAGCAGTGCAGTGGACCAGCGGGAAAGAAGGAGCTTGTTTAGCTCGAGAGTCTCAGCACATTTCTCAGATAAATTGCTTTAATCCCAAACCTCCACCCACATAAATGTCCCATAATTCTGCAAAGCTTTGCCTCCACACTCACACATGCTGCGCGTGCTCTGTCCGATATCATCTTTCAGATGGTCAGGAGCCTGTCTTAATGAAACAAATGCATGCAGGGGTCCAGACAGAGACGGAGAGCACAGGAGGTATTTCAGAGCTGCTAACTCCTCTCAAAATGTTTGTAATCCCCCTAAAACAGCCCCTGTCCCACCCTGTTCAGGATCAATGCAGGATATCAAGTTGCCCTGCTGTGCTGATTCAGGATCAGCCTTGGCAATCCAGAAAGAAATGCTATGATTTAAAGGCAGGACTGATCAGTGTTAAATGCTGGAATAGTCAGAATCAGGGAACTTTGTTCTTTGTTTATTTGCTTGTTTACTTGTTTATGGACTGTTGTCTGTAAGAGAGGTGTGTATATATATATATATATATATATATATATAGAGAGAGAGATCTACATAGATAGATAGATAGATAGATAGATAGATAGATAGATATAGATATGAGGGACATTTGAAATGTTTCTGCCCTTTTATATTGTTGTATCAAATGGTGAAGACTGTTAGGCCTCGTTTACACTGCAGGTCTTGATGCTCAATTCTGATTTGTTGCCTATATCCGATTTTTTTGACCTTCTGTTACACTTTTTTAAATTGTGACCCATATCCGATTTGCTTGTTTACACTTGCTATAGCAAGTTGTTACACCACACAGTAGCCAAGATGGGCGAAATATGCTTAATTCTGGCTCTGCGATGCAAAATTCGCCAAGAGGGAAAAGGGCGCTTATTTCAGCTGCGCATCTGCTTCAGTTATTATGGCCTCGACCATTCAGAGGAGCGTCTGGGTGCGTGAGAGATCTCAGGTTTGGTGGACAATACTGTGGCGGGCTTTAGTGAGGAGCAGTGGGTCCGAAATTTTAGAATGAGCCAAACGCTGTGTCAACGTTTGTCCGCATTCCTCTCTTACAACGATACATTTCGCAGGCCATCCCTCTGCAGACGCGCCTCGGGGGTCGCTCTCTGGTGGCTTGCAAGCGCATCTGTTTGGGAACAGCAGCGCATCAGTGTGCCTGATAGCCATTGACTTAATATTAATGACGTACAGAACGCAATGCCCAGGAAAATCCGATCTGCCTGTTTACATGACAGTCGCATCGGCACATATCTGATTTATATCTGATTCATTTCCACATATGAACGAGGCCTGAAACCGATCTCAGAATATCCGAATGCATGCGTTTATCCTGTTTACACTGTCATGGAACTGATCCGATCTGTGTCACATATGAGCAAAAAATCGAAATTGGGTCACATTTAACTGACAGTGTAAACGAGGCCTTAGAGTAGTGGACTGCTGAAAGAAGATGAAGATTTCCATGCGATGATGATGTGAGAGCAGTGGTGCATCAGTGGGTACCCACTCAACCAAAAATGTTTTTGCTGATGCCATTAAAAGCTGATACGATGCTGGGAAACTGCATTGCTAAGGAAGGTGACTATGTGAAAAAGCCATAGACATTAAAAAAAAGTGCAGAAACATTTTGAATATATATACACACACACACTGTAGAAAATGAATACAATTCTGTGTTATTAAAATTACTTCTGAAGTACGACAAATGGTAGTTTGGACTCTATATACCACGTCCGTTATTACATGTATTTCAGGATATAAGTGGTGATATTGCACATCCAAACATAGCGGCTCCCGATGTGTTTGTTGATCGTAGATCAGGACAGGAGGGCAACTTCCAGCACCCCTCAGCCAGTTCTTGCCCCCGTGCATGTTACAGCACTCCTAAAGCACCTCCTATTCTCACATCCCCCTGCCTCCCACCTCAGCACGAATTTTGCCTCACGTCTGCCTCGCACTAACCCTGCCGCCGTGTGCTGTGCTTCTGTGCAAATCATTTTGTCTTTCAACAGAGAACCCCACGGTCCCTCCCGCACCACTGCTGCAGCTGGAGAAATGCTGCACGCGCAACAATAGCGCCACGCTGGCCTGGAGGATAACTGCAGTCCAGGCGCTGCCAGTGGAGGGCTACGTCCTGGAGCTGGACGATGGAAACGGTGGACAGTATCGGGTACGGCTCTGGATTTACTCTTAGTGACAAGAAACCTACAAGCCACACATACACGTTTGTTTGACAAAAAAAAACCCCACAATTTTCCATCTACTGCAGATGTAGACATGTTCAGAGTCCATGTTTGGGCTTGACTTTCTTCTTTAGGACACTGAAGAGCTCTAAAATGAGTGTAATAAAATATGGTTTTGAGACAAAAATTCATATTATATCTTCCTGGATTTTTAAAATGTATATAATAATGTGGATATATTGAATAAACCTTGAAGGCTACTCCCAGTCATGCAGTTTATAGTGTATAAATCAGCATTTTTGTTGCAAATAGCCTAAAATATTCATATGAAAAGTTGCATGTAAATGTAAGATCACACAACGTAATTCTAGGCTTGTTTTGCTTTAGTTTAAATCGTTCTCTACTGACAGATATATTTCCTTTTTTAACTGTTTTTTGGTATTTTAGTCAAAATAAGTGAGATGGGCAAGGAGAACAGTAAGAGATGCCTATGTTGGAGTAAAGGGAGGGCAGTCCTGCCCAACCACTGCCTGGTTGCACTCTTTTGGGCTCTCAGTCTTGGATGGATGTGGCATTACAGGGGTATCCAAGTCATGATCTCCTGCTATTACTGTGTGTTTCTGCATGAGAACAACCTCGTGCTCCTGCTGGGAGTGACGCTCCTCCGAGTTTCCTCCGAGTTAATGAGCTGATCCTGAAACGGCACTGATGTACGCCGTGCAGGCTGTGTGTTATTCTGCGTGTCGTTTTGCTCTGAAATGCTCAGTGCAGAATATTCTCAGATGTTTGGGAGTTCAGAACATTTCATGTCATCCCTGCATTTATAATTAATGACAAATGTGCCGCATATCCTTAGATCAAACCAGATGTTTCCTCCATCCTCACTCTCTCCAGCTAGCTCTCTCTAACCCTCTCTCTTTCTTCCCCGTAACTCTGTCTATCTCTCCCTTTTTCTGTCTCTCACTCCCTCAATTTGTTCCATCTCTCTCTCTCTCTCTCTCTCTCTCTCCTTCTTTCTATGTTAATCTCCTCCACTTTCTCGTTTTCCTTTCCTTCTCTCCTTTTCACTTTCTCTATATCTCTTCCCTTCTCACGTTCTGTCTCGTTCTTCCTTTCTTTTATCTTTCTCCCTCTTTCTCTCTCTCATTCTGTTCTTTCCTTTCTTCTCTATTTCTATAACACAACCACTGGCTTTCTTCTCTCTCCCTCTCTCATGTTTGTCTTTCTCACCTTCTCTTTTGATCACTTTCCCACTCTTTCTCTCTCTCCTTCCACCTCTCTCTCTCTTTGTGTCTCTTTCTTTCTTTCTATCTCTCTCTAACCCCTCTCATTTTCCCCTGTTTCTTTAAATGTTTTCCTCTCTTTCTCTTCTTCTCCTCTCCTGTTCTCTCTCATTTTCTCTTTCTCTCCCTCTCCCCCTCTCTCTCAGGAGGTGTATGTGGGGAAGGAGACGGTGTGCACGGTGGACGGCCTCCACTTTAACAGCTCCTATAACGCTCGAGTCAAGTCATACAACTCCATAGGGGTCGGGGCTTACAGCAAGACTGTGGTCCTAAAGACATCTGACGGTCAGTGGCTGTCTCTCACACCTCTTTCCCTCCCTCTCTTTTCGTTGCTCACACTGCTTCTCTGTCACTAAACCTCCCCGGCTCCTTCTGCCTCACTGCGGCGTCAACCTCGCGGATCAGGAAAGTAAAGGACCCCTGCTGGGCAGGACTTTAATCAGTGCCTGTGATAGAAGCCCTCTCTCATCCCATCTTATGTGTCCTGCTGAGAACATCTGAAACATCTGCTATGTGCAAACCTGCTGGGAGGCGAAGGGTCTTAAAGTGTTAAGTGGAGGCCTTAATATGTAGCAATTAAACCAAATGTGGCCTCCATAATTGCCCAGGTTAACCCTTTATTTACCTGGAGAAATGGCTATTTCTGCCTTTTACCCAGCATGCCTCCGCAAATAATGATTTCCATAGGCTGACATTCATTTTGGCACAAAAATATTTATGATATTTATGATATTTGGACAAGCAAACACTTAAAAGGCTGAACAGTGGGGTTAATAGATACATTACAATATACAGCTCTGGAAAACAAAGATACGACTGCAGTTTTTAGATCAGCATCTCTGAGTATGATGACCATTCCCTGCCAGTGTCTATTAAATTCCTGCCCAAGCACCTCATTATATTTGGTATTTGTTTTCTTTAAATTATAACACTTCTGTAAACACTGCACAATTTCTCTTATTCTGATGTTTTGTCATTTCCTTTAAAGAACTTTTTTTTGGAAATTACAAGTTTTGGAATCAAATTTTTGGACATTTTGCAGAGGTCTTTGTTTTTTTTCCAGAGCTGTATATAACAATGTAAGGCTGTGGGTGATTTGAGGAGGAGGAGGTCTCCCTTGTTAGCAAAATGACAAAAATCCACCTCCACCGTCATCCTGCCCTCACATAATGGTGTTTGATGGTGTTGGGAGCAGTCAGGTGCTCCCTTTGGACCATCCCCCCAATTAAAAGATAACAAATCGCCCACTGATGGGAGGGGTAACAACCTAAGGCCAGGTGAGGGGTAAGACATATGGGTGGAGCTAGAGAGCAGAAACAGAAACGCATGGTCTGATATCAGGGAGAATAAATGGAAAACAGACATTTGCAACCTGTCCTTGGTGTTTTACCCTGTGAGCTCTGGCACAGGCCCCACACCCCCATGAGACTGGTTACGGATAAGAGGCTTGAATGGATAAGAGGATAATGAATGTCCAAAATGGCAGGAACATTTCATCAAGTCACAATAAAATATGATTCGTTATAAAATATGATGTGCAGTTTCTACATGGCAGTTTAACATATCATCATTATGTGCAATATTGTATTATTATGTGCAATATCACTTTTATCACCAGTACTACTCATCTACTTATCTTGATTATGTGCAATAATGGAGTCAGTATGGAGAACAACTCCTAACCAATAGTTGCGTTACTAGTAGGTAACTTAACATAGTAATGATGCACATGTGAGAAAGCTGACTGGGAAGAGACAGAACCAGTTGTTTTTCAGAATTTCTGGAACATCTGTTCTTTCCTGTCTTCCACAGTTGCCTGGTTCACGTTTGACCCTACCTCAGCACACAGGGACATCGTTCTGTCCAACGAGAACCAGACGGTGAGCTGCAACAGCTACGATGATCGAGTGGTGCTTGGAACCGCTGCCTTCTCCAAAGGCATCCATTACTGGGAGCTTAGCGTAGATCGCTATGACAACCACCCCGACCCAGCGTTCGGTGTGGCCCGCATTAATACACTAAAGGACATGATGCTGGGCAAGGACGATAAGGCCTGGGCCATGTATGTGGACAACAACCGCTCCTGGTTCATGCACAACAACTCTCATACCAACAGGTGAGGCCTTTTTTTGTCATTCGAGGTCATTTCAATGACTCTACTCTGTTATTACCAGCAAAATGTTGAACTGTGAACTGCTTCTTTGGTACACCGGGTGGCAGTCTAAGAAGACATTCACGAGCTGAAGCACGAAACAGCATCCACTCATTTCAATAATGTTTCGAGTTAAGCTGAAGTGAAGTACAGTATGGGCTCTAGGAAGAATGCAGGATTCAGTATAATGTACAGTCAGCAAACTTTGACTTACTTACTTTTATTCAACCAGCAAGTTTCTTCTTGATTGGAAATGACACAGGCATCTCCCAGAAGAGAATAAGACGATGTTCAAGAGGCATCATTGTGGAAAAAAATATTTCTCAGCTTATTTACATTTGAACAAAAAGTGGCATGTCCAACATCATTCATACCTTTTGCAAAATGTCCCAGGTTTTGGGAAAACACCAGCGGAGACGTGCAAAAAGCTCGTCAGCATTTATAGGATTTGATTGCTGTAAGAGTCAGTAAAGGCTTTTCTGTTGATTATTAAGAAGGGTATGAATAATGCTGGACATGCCGCTTTTCATAGGGCCTTTTCTCCTAATCCTAGGTATGCTACCTCTGCCCCAAGTTTTCTCAAGTTTCATAAACAACCTTAACCTCGTTATTGTGTCCATACCCTTATGTGCATGCCAGTATTGGATTTCTGTGTCAGTTCACTGACTGGAGGTGGGCAGTCTCTAGGTGACTAGCAAGGACGTGCTAACGCGCTAGTCTAAATTCTTCTTGATTGCTGCGTGGAGGCGTTTACGGCTCTAGGGAAGACCTAACAATAGCGCTATGGCTAACACCTCGTGCTGGTTTGCTGAGTCACTTTGCAGTAACCTTAAAAGAAGGCCAGGAAGTCTTATAAAAATGTTTTGCTGCCCTGCAATGATGATAAAACCTTTTGTGTCCTGTCCTTTTTCACTGATTATAGTCCATAATGTCCATCATTTTTCTACGCTCAGGCATCAGTAGAGATTCCAGTGTCTTTACCCTTCTATAAAAAAGGCTGTAAAAATAACCCCAGGTCATAACATCCTGCGGAAAAGGAGTTTTTGCATTTTCTCATGTATATGGAGGCTCAAAGAAACGTTATCTACCATTTGCTACATGTCTTCCTCCAAACATCAAATCATAACCGAACGCATTGCGTACACACTCGCCTCTTGTCATTTCTAATTCAGTGCAAATCATAGTAATCATAATAGACAGTGGCATGTCTAGGGGCCCAGGCTGTTTCCAAATACACTACCAACACCCTATTAATCATGTGCAACAACATAGCAACCACCTAGAAACACCGTAAAACTACCAGACACACCACAGCAACTGATTAGCTAACAACACCCTAACAACGACTTAGGACACCATGTTAACCTCCTATCACCATTCTAGTAACCTAGCAACACTTGAGAAGCCACCAGAAATACCATAGCAACTGGCATCAACTCTACAATGACTCTGCATTTTCTTCAGGAAAAGGGCACTTTTCTAGTTTATATTATGTTATTGTGTTTGTTTAACCAGTTCCAAGCCTCTTTTCCATAAAGTCCAGCAAACAGGACATCTAAGTCTTTCATGACTGGGATGCGCACACTGTGTATTAGGTGGTTGTCAGTTGAAGCATTGCTTATTCGCATCAAGTACATAAATAAAATAAATAAGGAACTAATTCTGCCATGAGACATAAAAACTGGGTCAGATTTAACTGTCATTAATTAAACTCTGGTGGTTACAGAACTTAGAGCATCTGTGAAGTCTGTTGGTTTGATGGTGTCACCTTTCAGATCTGTGAACACCTTATTTACATCGTCTTCATCTTCTCTTCTTCTTCTTCTTCTCTCTCTCTCTCTCTCGCTCCCTCTCTCCATCCAGAGCTGAGGGGGGGATAACAAAGGGTTCCACGGTGGGCGTCCTGCTGGACCTGAACAAACACACACTCACGTTCTTCATCAACAAAGAGCAGCACGGCCCTATGGCCTTCGAGAACCTGGAGGGAGTGTTCGTGCCCGCGGTCAGCCTCAACCGCAACGTTCAGGTCAGCACAGCAGCCAGAGCACCACACCTTCATCCTCAGTATGGTAGTGTTTGTTACGGTGACCTTCAAAATGTGTAACGTGTGTATATCTAAATCAGTAATCATTAATAGGCTATAATTAATTATAATAATCTGATTTCAGGATGTTTTTAGAACCCTGCAAATGAGCCCCCAGAAGATGCTATAATAATATTAAGTGTACATAAACATACACTACAGACACTTGACCTTATACTAGCTCTCAGCTCTTGATCTGTCATCTGTCCATGGCTGTATTGCACACAGCTCAGAGCAGTGGCCTGTTTAATGTTGGCTGAAATGAGTGTTTCACTCCAGCGCCAACCAGAGCACCCCTGGGAACGGGCAGTTCCAAGTCATTTTACAGAGCTTTGGTTGCAGCGCTTCTGAACGCTGTGAGAAATGATTGTACCTTAGATAGTTAAATAAACGCCCTTGCTTATTCCAAGCAGCAGTTTCCATCAGCCTTTTTCATCTTATTTATTTTCTTCATTCAGATTTGCATTCTAATTTCAAAAATGAAGACACAAAGAACATCTGGCAATACGTTTTTGGAATGCAATTAATTTTGATATTCAAACTCTATATTATTATTATTATTTTCTTTGCTTCTGTTAAAAATAACAGCTTTAAAATTCTTAAATACTTGACAGAAAAAGACCCAGATATAGCTATATATATATAACTAAGCAAGCGTTCCCATTGGTCAGGCCCTCAGGCACTAACGTAAAGTCAGAGTAACCAACATAATCTGGAAATGAGAAAATCATGTGAGTTCAATTTTGTGAGAAAAACATCACTCAAAGCCCCCTGAACCATCTAGATATGCTACTGATTGAATAAGAGAGGGACTCTTACTATTGGGTTTGTTTAAGATGGTCTACAGCAGTGGCTCTATGCCAGGACTCTTAACTGTAGTAGTCACTCTAGAAATGCACCATACAAGCTCACATGTATGTTCATCTGCCTGTTACAGGTTGTCACACAGCAAGAAGTACCTTTAACAAAAGTAATGGGACACCCGACCCCATGAAAATCAGCCGAGACATAGAGCCGAGACAAGCACAAAAAA
Organism: Hemigrammopetersius urotaenia; assembly: GCA_037974485.1. NCBI lineage: Eukaryota > Metazoa > Chordata > Actinopteri > Characiformes > Alestidae > Hemigrammopetersius > Hemigrammopetersius urotaenia. The sequence goes on along the minus strand of JBBPDC010182647.1, from coordinate 4,819 downwards.
GCAAACTTTCAAAATAAAAGACTTAAAAAATTTTTTTTTAAATTGTCTGCATTAAGTAAACAGTGCGTTAAGGCGTCAATAAGGAGTTAACGTGCCCAGACCTAGTTTTTATATTTGTAATCCAAACTTAAGGCCTAGCTCTATTCATGGTTGCCCCTGCTAGACAACAGAAAACCTCACTTTTTGGAATATCGTTGAAAACGTTTGGAGGCCTCTGAAACATTTGCCATGAAGATCTGTTGCATATTCATGATCATCTTGTAGACATGTGTTTTATAGAAGAGTGTCAAATCATCACTTTACAAATCACTACTTTAGAAATCATTGTTGTTACATCTGCCCTTTCCCATCTGATTTCTGCTTCACCCCAGCGACTGTGTCTTTAATCACGGTCTATTTATGGAGGTGCTGTCAAAATACGCAGTATTACAATATGTAAATTAGCCATTCCCTGACCAATCACAGTCCCAGATGAGTTTCTGTGCTTGTTTTGATGAATCAAAGTGTTCATGTGATCCAACAAAGTCAATAATAAGGGTCAGTCTTTAACCCCGTCACATTATTGATTCACCAATACAGTTTAATATATTATGCACCAGTTTCTTGTAGTCCTGGTTTCAGAATGTGTGTGTTTGTTTCTGCAGGTGACCTTGATCACAGGTCTGGAAGTGCCAAAGAACATCAAATAATGACCTCTGACCTGTGTGGACGTACTTCTGGGTCGCATGACTCTCCTCATGAAGCAAGTCACTGCTCAACGCCATGCGGTGGGAGATCAAAGAGGACTTAAATATATATATATATATAATTTATCTTTTATCTATTTCTTTTTTCACAGTTTTAACTGCATCTTGGTGTATCCAATCAAAACTCAGTGTTTACCCTCAACTAGCTACAGGGAGCCCATTGGGAACGTTCAGGTGGTTTTGAAGGAACGTTTCACCCGTTTGTTCAAACATTCGCAGATTTTAAATGTTAAGCTAACAATCAAACTTGGCTTCCTTCTTTGGTTTTTGCAGGACGCTTTGGACAGGCATGTAAAAAAGGGCCTAAAATATGGAAAAGTATTAAAATTAATACTTTCATATAGTACATACATTCTGTACGTTTCTAAACGTACTGTTACTTCACAGTCCAGGGGTTCAGAAATGAATTCATAATGTAATTAAAGCCAATATACTTGGATATGTCCACTTATTCAGCTTTTAGCAGTTTAGCCCCGCACATTCGTACTGACCTTATAAAGAGTGCTTCACACCATGAGGCTATAAAAAGCATAAAAGGTAGCCAATCAGAAATGAGAAGTGATCTACAGTGTACGGGTCAGTGTGTTTAAGTCTAAAGAATAAAGAGAGATCGGAAATTGGACTGTTTTGGTACATAAACTCATCATGAGTGGAAAAATTAAAAGAAAACATGGAAATTGTAGGATATGGGCCTAATTAACATTGATTAAGCATTGATTTAGCATTCTCTCATTAATTAAGCATCAATTGAACATTCTCACCTGTTGACCATGCCTTCCTGGATAATGCCTTTCAGCCCACTGAGAGCAGTTTGTGAGAAAAGAGGGTCTCCTGAGGGTTTGGACAAACCGGTCAAACTGTCCTTCAACAGCAGGCCTGGAGTATGATAAGGTCAATAACCTACATCACACCAAAAGTGTTGTGTTGGCAAGTGAGAGCATGTGGAAACTGTAGGTGATATAATGATTTACTATTATAATACTATATACTTGTATTAAATACTTTCTAAACAGTAGTCTCATAATGCAGATGTATCTCCTACATTTTTAGACGCTTCCTCTTGCCAGGATGTCATTTTTGGCAACACTACGCCAAATCTCAGGTTTAACAAGTCCTCGGCCAGTGTTCCGGACACAGATCGGACTTTTACACTGCCAGTGGAGCTCTGACCCCCTTTAGTTCAGCACTGGGCTCCATCTGTGTCTGGAAAACCCTGTGAGGTATCTTAGCAAGTGAAAGAATTGTAATACTGTAATATGTGTGATATTTCTCATTTTGAGATGATTGTAGGGCTATTATGACTATTCTTCCTGTTATGGTGTTTACTGTATCAAGTGAACGGCATCAGGTTTCAAAAATGACATATAAACATATCTAAATTGAACAGTCATCTTATTCCTACATCAGTGTGAAATATTACACGTATTGAGTAGATTTAAGGTGCTTTGCCTTGCCAAGATATTTCTGGCGCAGGGAATCTTGGATGTCCATCCATACAAAACGTTCTAACTGCACAACTGTCCGTAAGTCAAGACGCTTGGAATGTTTACATGATCCTTGCCAAAAAAGTCCAAGCGGCCAGCCGAAGGCAACGTACACTAAGGAGGGATCCAATGACTTACTTTTACATGAACTCGAAATGAATAAGGAAAAAAAAGAACTGCTTTGCTGCTTGAAGTTCGACGCCATATCCAGTCAATGTTTAGCCAGCATTAAAGACTGAAGTCTCTCACACTGTGACACAAATGTACGAAACGAAGAACATTCCATAGTAGAATTTATCAACTTATTGCAGACGTCCTTTACGTTAACTACTGTATTTTTTATTCCGTTCGAATCCCCCCGCCTTGTCTCCCTCCCCCTCTTTCCCTTGGATTTCTGAATGGGGAAAAAAAAACTGTATAGTTTAGCGGTATTGTGAGAAACATGCCCAGGTTGTTTTCTGCATGGTATACTGCTGTAAATACGGACAAACCAGTGGAGCCAATGTACCCCAGCATGAGGTTTACAGTCTGATATTAAACTTGTGTTGTATATAGTGTAATCAAATGGGAAATGGGGGTGTCTGCCCTCTAGTGTTCAGTTTAGGGACTGCAATGACAAACCTTAAGTACTATATATATGTACAATATAGTACAAAAAAAAAAAAAAATATATATATATATATATATATATACACAACCAATCAATAGTTTGGACACTCCTTCACATTCAGAGCTTTTCTTTGGTTTTATGCCTTTCTACGTTGTAGATTAATATTGAAACAATATGAACACCTGGAATTATGCAGTAAAAAGAGTTAAACAAACCAGAATATGTTTTATAATAAGGTAATGGTGGACTGTTGTTTTTTTTTACTTAGTTAAGTGGTTCTTGCCATAATGTGCAGTAGAACCGTAGTGGAACAGGATCACTAACTGTACCAAAGCAACCATCACAGCTGATGATCCCAAACACATTAAGAAGGAGAGAAACTCCACTAATGAACTCCTAAAAAGAAAAGCTATTAATTAAACACCATTACAGGTCGATTCCTCATGAATCTGATTGGAAAAAAGTGCCAAGAGTGTGCAAAGCTGTCATCAGAGCAATAGGTGATGTTTTCAATTAATCTACAATTTTCTAGATTAATCTACAATGTAGAAATAAATACAAAGGAAATCGTTAAATGAAGTGTGTCCAAACTTTTGATATGTAAAACGTACACATACATACACCATGCAAGTACAAAAATTTGTTCTCAAATCTCAAATGCAGAGAGATTGACAGAGCACAGATAGCATTTTATGTTGATTAAACTTCAATAATATCATTAATTATAATGGAAACCATGTAGGACGGTTTCCGAATACATTTTCAAAGCTGTAAATAGACTTTTGCGATGGTATGTGTTGGTGTAACGAGCTATGAAACTAAAGCGCCCACTCTTCGGACTAATCAGCACATTGCTCATCTAATAAGACGGAAGCAGAGAGAGGAACGATAAATAGTCGCGCAATAAAGTGGGTTTCTAAACTATGCCTGGAAACTCTTTACAGTAGAAGCCAGTGGGGTCCATCGACTTTTATTGTAAGTGAGACGGCCGATTTTCTCTTGAGCATCTGTGGTAGTAGACGGTTTGATACTGATGTGGTTGAAAAACTTGAAGTAAACAGGTTACAGATAAGAACACATAGATCAGGCCTTTATGGACAAGAGAAAAAAAAAAGAGCCATAGTTCAGGACTGAGGCGTCTTTTTTTTTTTTAACAGCAGGGTTTTGACTGGCAGCCCATAGAGTCACAGTTCATAGACAGTGTCAGTATACTGAGGAGAAAGTGCAGCTTTAATCACACAGATGAATATCTGAAGCTACTGATGGCACGTCTGCCTTCTGTCCTCCGGTGGACGCCCAGAACTGTTCCTGCGAAGTCTTATCATGTTCCTTTGGGAGGACAGACAGCAGGGGTGCGACCGGCTCGTCCGACACACTCCTCCTTCCCTCATGATAAACTTACAGGTACAAAACGATCTCAATCAAATCCACTCAATATCCCTCATCGCACAAATGTAGTCAATCAGACGTGCTTTGGTTTGCCTCTAGTTTTCCACCGGAGGCTGATGTAGCCAACAGCGGAAAAGTAGTTACACTCTAATAGACTTGCTTATGCGGTTTCTGGCCCTGCACAGATATCTATTAGAATGGATTAAAAAGGTAAAGACAACTTTAAAAGCTTGCACAGCAATCATGTCTTGCCGATCGACTACATCTGGGATAAAGAAGAAACAGACTTTTCACCAAATTATTCCTTCAAAGCACATTTTTTCAACATTCAAAAGTTTCAATTAAATCATTCTAGAGAAATTTGCAGACTCAGGCTTCTATACAGTGGTGGTGCACAACCCCAGGGTTTGTTTTTTTTGGGGGGGGGTCTGTATGTACAGTACTGTGCAATAATCTTAGACATCTGGAAATATTTAAATGTATGTATATCTGTAGGTTTACTTAGTGTTAGGGATGCACTGATTGCAATTTTCTTGGCCGATTCTGATTACCGATTTTTTTGTAAGTGTGATCGGCCGATACCGATTTTT
>JBBPDC010182629.1:0-15744 GCA_037974485.1 Hemigrammopetersius urotaenia | reverse complement strand
GTGTGTGTGTGTGTGTGTGTGTGTGTGTGGGTGTGTGTGTGTGTGTGTGTGTGTGTGTGTGTGTGTGTGTGTGTGTGAGGGAGACAGAGAGAGAGAGAGAAAGAGAGAGAGAGAGAGGGAGAGAAGAGAGCAGAGGAAAATCTTGGCCTATACTAGAATTTGTTTTATTATTATAGTTTATCACTCTCTGTTAGTAAAATACGTACACAGAAGACTAATTCATAACAACTAAAAGTGACTCAAATTTTATACATTTGAATACCATTTTAAACTGTTCTTCTAAGCTGAGGCCTAACATAGAACCTTGCTAACGTGTTATAATGCAACTGTGTTTGCTGCAGCTCACCACATAGGACTTTCTTTTGCATTTCACTTTCAGAAACGTAACATAAAACCAGAACAGGCCTAAAGATGCAATGTGGAGTGCTAAAAAAGGTTGAGGTTACATCATGTATTTTTTCTCTTCACCACCAACAGATCGTGGTGCTTGTTTTAGCAAAGCTTGTTCTTCTTCATTTTGCAGAAGAGACGTGTGCAGCAGGTAAGGACTTGCCCCAGATGCAGAAAACATTGTTTGTTGATTCATCCATACTCATTGCTATCAATCATCACCATTTCCAAAAGCACAAGTTTTGTTGTGGCTAAATAGGAATTTGGCTAACACGCTTATCCAGAGCGAACTACAATAATTAGTTACAGGGACAGTCCCCCTGGAGCAACTGTCTTGCTCAAGGACACAATAGTGGAAAGTGCTGTTCCGAACCTGCGACTTTTGTGGTCATTGGGTTCACAAGCAAGTGTTTTACCCACAAGGCTACTACCTATAGATGCAAGGATTCTGTTAACATGGTGCTCTATTCCTTTATACTGCACGTTTTAACAAAGTAGTAGAAAGTTGTATAAAATATGTATATAAAAACCAGATTGTTTAACATTCACCCCACCCCCCACTCACTTTTTCCATCTCTCCCTCTCTCATCAGTCTGCCAGCCACAGGCCTCGTGCTATGAATGTTTGAGGAGTCCTGGCTGTGCTTGGTGCAAACAGAAGGTATGAAGGATACGTGACAGTGACAAAAATTTCCCTTTTATTGAGTTGCTGATGAGCCGGCATGTGAACTGAATGACTTTTATCCATTGAAAATAGGAAATACCCGAACTATCAACAACCTAAAATACCCAGTCTCATTGTGAAACATGTTGAAGTTTATTATTATCATATGTACAAAATACAATGTACAGATCAGAGTGAAATGCTTACTTGAATACTCTCTTCGCAGACAGAACATAAAGGCAAAAGAGACATAAAAGACATAAAACACTTATCTGTATGATCAAAGTCACACCTGTTCAGTGAGTTGCTTGTAAGTTTGGGCATAATATTGTGAAAATCTCAAAAATCATAAAAATCAGTATCAATAGCATCAATAAAAATGTATTGATTACTCACACAGGAGTTCATGTGCTGTAATAATGTAATCTATAAATGTGAATTGGGCTTGTGGACTTTAACCTTTAGTAGCCCCTTTAGTAGGGAATTCAGAGTGGTGTAACCCTTTAAGTGTTGGCCCTGTCACTGGGAGTTCACGAGACGTGGTGCCAACAGCCTTCTGTGACAGGAAGTCCAACAGAGCACTCGCTCTCTCTTTGGGTGGGTAAGAAAGCCTAGAGCTGATAGGAAACAGTTAGCTGTGTTGTTATGCAACACGTACAGTGTGTACAGAGACACGGATGATTTAGGTACAGTTTGCCTGTTCACAGCAATGAAGTACCAGTGCAGTAGTACAGTTTTACACATGAAGTTTTGTCCAAAAGGATGATAGTACAAAAGATGATCCTTAATTGAATAGACTAATTACAGTCCAGAGTTTATGGTCTGACAGCTGCAGGAAGAAACTATAAGAAACTGTGCCTGTAGTGTTTTATGGAGTGGGTGGGAGCAGTTCTTAATGATCATTGTCAGTATCCGCCTCTCTGCAGCCAGTTTTGTCACCAGGACAGAGCTGGCGTTTGTTAATGACCTTTAAGTGTTTTGGTGGTCCTGGCTATGATACTGCGGCCCCAAATCACTACTTGACACCACCGTCCCCTGTGACATCTAGTTATTACAATTTGACACTTGACACCACCGTACCCTGCGGAGCACCCATTCACTCTGGCACACAGTTTTGTAGTCGTGTGTCCTGGGGCCTGCTGGTCAGGTGGTCAGTGATCCAGGGCAGAGTCTACCTGAGTCCAAGACTGGGAAGACTGTGTCATGAACAACAGTCCCAATGTCATGATGTCACTTCGGCCTTGGCTTTTGATCTGAGATCAGTGAATTTTCTTTGCACATGTGTTTGGCGCATGTTAAGGAGATGCTGACATGAACAGCATGTGCTGTACCAAGTTAGCAACAAGTTTCTTCATACTTCTCAAATTGGCTCGGCCTCTGTTCTTTTGTTAGTTGGGTTTTTCACACCCTTTCTAGACAGCGTTTATTTTAGTTTTACTGCCAGTAAGTCATAGCCTTTTCCCCTTGCTTTTACAAAACTAGTATAAGGGCCATTGCATATAAAAACACTTTGATTCTACTTTTTAGACCACACCTCAAAAACAAAAATATTACAAATATAGTAGACCCTGCAGATGTGTGGGTCTAGAGTGAAGTGTGTGAACCGAAAACAAAAGGCTTTGGTGAGCTAATCTAGGTGAGCTAGATTTTTTGCATTTGGATATTCTTGTATATAACACGTTGTGTCCTCATTGTCTGAAATGGGAAACCCACACATAAAATGGGTGCAATCTAGAGAGTGTTACACTTTGCCTCTCCTCAAACATGTAGGAAACCCCTGAAGCACTCACACAGACGTTCATGGTTCCTTTTTGCCTTTTATTCCAAAACTATAACTCAAAAGCAGCACGAGGGCTGATACAAACATACAAACTCAGGCGACACAAAAGACGGTGACAAACAGTGCATAACGTGTCGAGAACCCACAACTGTAACCCCACTGTGACATACATTTATACACCCAGTGATTACCTCCACCTGCTCACTGGTAAGGGCCTCATTCCTAACCAGCCGTGGTTCCGGAATGAGGCCCAACCCTCAATATCTCCCCAAGGGTGCCCCCTCGTGGCCACCCTCTGCTACAGGACCCCAGTTGTAACAGAGAGTCAGTGAAATAAATGGTAGACACTGACATTCCTTGACATTCCTTAGCAAAGCTGCAACAATGAAGTCCTAAATTCATCACAGTCAAAACAAAACCTATGTCTTCATCTATGCTGTTTATTGTGTTGTTTATTTTTTTCCTAATTGAAATATGGCCGTTGCTGTTAATATTACATCAGCATTTGTACTGATAAACATTTGGACAAAATATATTATTTACATTCAAAGTTAATAGTTTCTGTAAAATGACTTTTGGTTCCGATATGGGAACAATATTTTAAAGAGCATCTTGGAATGAATTTAAAACCATATTTACATTATCAGTGTGAATTGCAATGTCTTTACCTTAAGGTTAGGACATTTTTAATCTAGGTCAAGACACAACCGCATGAAAAAAGTGTCTCTTATTTGTCCCTGGCATGAAGAAAGCCTCAGCGAAATGGAATGTTGGATGCAGCCTGAAAACTGGAGCCTGAAGAATCAGTTCCCTATTGTTCTCATTTCTAATCGCTTCTTGTTTTCTCAAAAAAAAAAATACAATTTTCTTTCCTTCCCCTCCCCTGCTTCTCTCACTCCTCTTTTATAATTCTTATCTAGTCTCTCTAAAGTAATAGTGAATTTCTAAATCCATATACTGTATATTTTAAGATTTGTTTTGGTTAAAAAAAAATATGTCCACAAACACAGCACCACAATTGTGAAATTGAAGAAATGGTTCATTACTGGGGCTTCACTTCTCCTCCCAGGGAGGCGGAGGTGGCATGATGTAATAGCTGCCATATTAGATATTTAACTAGATTAAAATCATCTGATCATCCAGGTTGAACTTTTTTGCTTTTAGAGAACAGAAGACTCTAGCTTCTGTAGCAGTTAGTCAAAAAGTAAAAAAAAAAAAGTTAGTCATAAAGTTTATCTAAACATTTCAAGAAAATGTGATTTTTTTCACAGTAGCTATGGAAGACAATTCTTGCAGTTTTCTGTTTTGAAGGCCCTTTAGAAGAACTATGCGTTTCTAGGCACTTTGCCTTTAGTCTGTGGCTACTTTTTTCAGTTTTCAGCAAGCTTTGATGCACTGTGTGTGCATCCAAGCCATGGTCTCCCAAGGCCCTGTGGCTGGTTCACCGGTTATCCTACTTTGGCCAGTTTTGGTGGATACTAACCTATGCATATCTTACAAGACTTGTCATTTTGGAGGTGCTCTAACCCTGTGCCATCTAGTTATTACAATTTGGCCCCAGATAAGTATTCTTGCCCATTTGTCCTGTCCCCAATGCATCACTTTCAATTTCTGCTTAATATATCCCTTTCCGTGTTAGGTGCCATTGTACTGAGATAATCAATATTACTATCTTCATCTGTCAATGGTAGTAATGAAATGGCTAATCTGTGTATTTTATGCATGATTAACACTGTTTTGAGTCTCTATCTGTTGTCAGACATTCTAATTGAAATATCTGGTTAATGTAGGATGTCTTGGAGGCAGGAGAGTCTAATGAGCGCAGGTGCGACTCTGTTGAGTCACTGAGGGCCAGACAGTGTGAGAACCGCAATGTGGTTGATCCTCTGCCGGACACTATAAGCGAGAAGGACAATGATCTCAACAGCAACCTTGAAAATGTGGTCCAACTCAAACCGCAGAGTGTCAGAGTCAAGCTCAGAGTTGGTGAGATACCGTTTAAGTGTAATCCACCTATTGTACACTGCATTCATAATCCTTACTCTGCCCTTTTTGTTTTGTTACTCACTTTCCTGTGCACAGGTGTGCCTCATGAATTCAAGGTGGAATTTAGAAGGGCTGAAGGTTACCCCATAGACTTGTACTATCTGATGGACCTGAGCTACTCCATGAAGGATGATCTAGAGAAGATTAAAAACTTGGGACAAGACATTTTAAATAAGCTGCGGGACGTTACTCAGACCGTCCGTATTGGTGAGGTTACTGGAGATTCGGATATCTGTGATGTCCACTGAATAACGTACATACTGCATCACTGTTTGAATTTCAACAGGAGGACGTTTTCGGCGTACTAAATTTTTGACATGAAAAGTCGCTTGGTTTAAAGGTTGTATAAGTAGTGTTGACTGAGGTTACAGAGGTTATAAACATCACAGAAATGTGATGATTATCAGGAATTATTATTCACTATCTGTTTTTTTACTCACAAGCTAATGTAATGCATGTAGTGATTCATTTAGCAGTCTAACATGCCTGTCTTTTGTATCTGAAACAATTTTCTTTACTAGTCTTCCTCTATGTGTCCTCTATGTTATCATCATACATTAAGCATACATCAAACTTTATGTTGTAGATGTTTATTAGGTCTATGTTGTGCACTGTGGTTCGCAGTAAATGTATAAGATTGCTGTCTGTCGGCGTCTTAATACAGATGTGTGTGCCCCTGAATAGAAGCAGATATTCTGTACCTCACAGTCAATGTTGCTTATGAACAGGTACCTCTCTTCATTCCTGCTGTGTGTCTTAGGTTTTGGCTCATTTGTGGATAAGGAGAGGTTACCGTACATTAGTCAAGTTAAAGTCAAACGTAGGAACCCCTGCCCCCGCGTAGACACCTGCCAGCCGGCCTTCGCCTTTAAGAATGTTCTACCGCTGACAGCTGAAGCCAAGGAGTTTAAGAGAGAAGTCAGCAAACAGACTATCTCTGGAAACCTGGACTCACCTGAAGCCGGCTTGGATGCTATTATGCAGGCTGCTGTGTGCCAGGTAAGAAGCATTCTAAAACATATGGTACATTCTATTTGTTATAATTAAAATTGGAATATTAAAACAAATATGAGACCATGAACTGCTCTTGTTTTGAAAAGGCATGAGAGTGAGGTACTTGGAAAAGTGAATAAATGTATATGCATGTGATACATGTAAAGCAATGTTAGTTTCCTAATGATCCATTCAGAATAACTCTCTAATAATTAATACAGCCGTTTTATTGAGACTACTTGCCCAGTTTAATAATCACTTCTTCCTCCTATATGCATGCAGAAAGAGATTAAATGGGGAGATGTGACACGGATCCTGGTTTACACATCTGACGACACGTTTCACATGGCAGGGGATGGGCGACTCGCTGGCATCTTTCAGCCACATGATGGACAATGTCACCTTAGGGGTGATGGTACTTATGATGGTACAACCTTTGTAAGTATTACACAACTAAACACAGCTATATTCATTTCATGTTATAAAAGTCTGTCTTATTATTAGGTCAATACATTTAAAACATACTACACAACTAATATTAGCTTGTGTAGTTATGCGAGTGAAGAATTTGATTACTGGCTCACCGAGAGGATGGTTAAGGTGTTTAGATTTAAATAAAGGCTTACCGTGTGCAGTAGAGCTATGCAGTGAAGAGTTATAGGTGTGAGGCATTTGCATGGTTATGGTGTTAAAGAGTTTTCTGTGTCCCAACAGACCTGTTTGTGCTGGGATAACAATTTCTTTAAACATTTAGTGAACTGTTAAATTAGGATATACTCATGTACATCAATTTAAGGGAAGCTCTGAAGAAATGTATTATTTTCAATGGAATAAAAGTGTATTATTAACCCACTGAAGGAAAAGTTCTTAAACTATGTTGTTAGACAGGAATGGGTTAATATGTGTTTAATATAGTCTTTACTATTCATAATCTGGCCTGTGCTAAAAGGTCAGTCTCTGTAATATTAGCGTATTGCACTGAATTGCATTGTGTGTGTTTCAGGATTATCCATCAATAGGCCATCTCTCAAGAGTTCTTCAGGCTAACAACATTCAGCTGATATTTGCTGTGACAGAGAAAAGCATTCCAGCATATAAGGTCAGATCTGTTCAAGATGCTGTTCAAAATGAGATTTGTAATAGATAGATTTCACTCACTCTCTCTCTCTCTCTGTCTCTCTCTCTCTCTCTCTCTCTCTCTCTAACACACACATACACACACACACACACACACACACACACTCACACTCACACTCACACACACTCACACACACATAAATGTAGGCTTTAAGTGCATTAATTCCTCAGTCGGTGGTTGGTGTGCTGGAGAATGACTCCAGCAATGTGGTCCAGCTCATCTCTGAAGCTTATGCGGTGAGTAAAAATTGACTTACAACACGTTTCTGTTTCTCTGTCTGTACATATGGCCATTTCTGATCTGATTTTCCATCAAGGTTACATCTTTTTCATGCGTCAGCTGACAGTAAGCCCACATGCTTCCACGATTGGTAAAAGAGAGAAAATTGTTTGCACAGCCCATTGTCTTGGCCACAAAGTGCTGGGACCATTTAAAACACTTTACATGCTATTTTTCACACAGTTGTGTAAAAACAACACTTATCACATTTGAAAAAGAAACGATCACATAACTGAACAGAACACAGAGCTGAAGCACATATAAATGCCAATATTATTTAGTCAAGCGTACACCATGCCAAAGCGGTGAGAAATGGGGTTTAGAGAGTTTACACAACCTTTTAGTTTAGTCACTTCCTCCACATGACACACATCACCTTTCTAGAAAAAGAAATGAAACTATGATGGTGTGTGTAACTATTTTGATATTATGGGTCACTGAACATTGAAGTTCTCCATTTACCAAAAACCAGCCAAATGCACAGTGACACACATACACACACGCACACACAAATTCACACACACACACACACGCACACACAAACAGGTGTTAAATATAGCGGAAGTGACAGGAGTCCTTCACCAGTAGCAGTGCCTGAACTACCATTTTGGATGAATTTGTGGGTAAAATTCTGATTTTACTACTGCAGATACAAAAACAGACTTGCTAAGCAACTGTAGTGTATTTATCTAACTCTACATGGTATACTTGTCCAACTCCTTGAGTAAAACTGGTTATATCAATGTTTAACTGTTTTTCCCACATTAATCTAAAATAAATGGCTGACAACATCCCTGGCAATGCAGTACAGTAATGTTTATTTATCAGGATGAATTGTGCTTGGATTTGGTGTGGGCTGTCTCGGGACAGAATAATGCTTAAAGATTTTTCATTCATTTCTGTAAAGGAGATTTATTTAGTGTTGTTTGTTTTATGCATTTCAAATATTTTATTGTTTTAGCGATTATTCAGGATGGACTGGTGATCAAAATGTGCCATAGTGTCGCCGCTGCCCATCACTTGCATAAATTAGAAATAACCTCACTTAATCACAGGAATAGTTACATGAATCATCTACCATATATACATAAATACATTTACATTTATTCAAGTATCAAGTAAAAGTCAAGGATCATGGGGATATTTTGCATGTATGTTTCCTTGCAGAACCTGTCGTCCACTCTGCTGCTGGAGCAGGACCACACTCCTGACAGCCTGAATGTGTCCTACATGTCCTACTGTGGAAAGGGAGAACCTACTGAGTGGCAGCACAAGGGAGAGTGTACTGGCATCAAGGTCAATGAAAAGGTTAGTCCTGTGTTGTTTTTGGTGGCCTGTTTTAATATTAGTTTTAGTCTAAAATTTTATTTTAATTTTAGTTTTAGTCCTTGCGTCACGTCTAGTCAAGTTTCAGTCGACTAAAAGTCTGACTAAAAGAATAAAAGATGACATTTTAGTCTAGTTTTAGTCAATAAAAGTTGTATTTTAGTCTCCTTTTTTAGTAATGCAATTCTATTTAACCCAGTCAATATAGTATAAGTACCCAGCAGAATAGACAAAATCTAAAATTTCTTTTAGTCAAACCTACTTCACAATTCAAACAAGGTTATCTTCTTATTATATTATTGTTACCATATAGAATACTGTACATCCATTTCAGACACGGAAGACACTCTGATTTCAATTTACAACATTTATTTTGCCAACCAACCATGTAGAAGTACACATACATTTAAATTAAATAAATAAATAAAATAACATCACATGACTAAAAAGTGCAAATAAAATTAAATGTTTGTGTCTGTTGCCATAAAACCCACATTTGTAAAACTGCTACAAGTCTTCACCTTCAGTGTGTTGGCTTGAACTTACCTGAATATATTTTTTTAAATTCCTGAACACAAATATAGTCTACACAACCAAATCAGATCAATTTAGGATCAGCTTTTTTGCATGGATAAGGGAAAGGCTGCTTATCAAAATGCTTTGTGTGAAAGAGAGAGAGAGACATTGTGTGTGTGTGTGTCTATCACAGCATGTTGCCAAGGCCCGCTTGGCCACATTAGATATTAAATAACCAATTGTGGAACATTGGTTTGTCTCGATTTTAGATTCACGGCCCAATCACAAGCCTTTGCGGCCCACAGGTGGTCCCTGGCCCAGTGGCTGAGAAACCAGCTTTATAGGCAATCAAACATGGTGTATAGCTAAAACTGTAATAGCCACCATCATCAAGTCTGATATTTGTCAGTTATCTAAAAAGTGGACACAATACAGATCAATGTCAGACACTAAATCAGGGTTAACAATGTGGCATACTTTATACCCTTTACCATACATAATAATTTGTTATATTGTGTCTGAAAGCATATAAGCAGAGTTATTTGAGATTACTTAACAGCTTGACATGGTCAAAATGTGTGGGGCTAGACAGAGTTTGCCTTGTCAATATGTCTCGGCTTGCCTCATGAACAGTTGTACTGGTATTAGCCTCAGTGTAGTCGCTGTAATGCTAGTATTTGGTTATTGCTTTGTTTGTTGTAGGTGGAGTTTAAAGTTCGTCTGAATGTGTCAGAGTGTCTGACAAAGCCTGAGAGTTTTGAGATTCGAATGCAAGGCATCAGCGAAGTTCTGAAGGTGACGGTGGAGACGCTGTGTGATTGCAACTGTGGGGACGAAGAGAGGGATTCACAGCAATGTAAAGGAAACGGAACTCTCATCTGTGGAGTCTGCAGGTAGAGTCATCATCTCTTACAAGTCTTCAGCGCCCCCTGCATGCAGGGAACAAGAACTGAATTCAACACACCTCTGCCCTTTTCTGTGATACCGTCCCTCTGTGTACATGCCCTGATATTTGAAAAATCACATTTGGCATTTATCCTAATAACCTTTCTTTATGTGTGTATCTCTGACCTCACTGTGGTTTATTATAATTACTATTTTTAATGAATTTATTAGTGCATCAAATCTTACACTTTGATTTGATTCTGTTATTTTGGTACTTTCCAGAAGTATTTTAAAAAACAAACTGAATACACAACACCAACTGGATGAACTATTTGCATAGTAGTGGAATAAAAATGTTACGTATTGTGATACTATAATTTTTGCATTTTTATGTTTGAAAATAGCCTGCAAGTTTTTATTTTGTCCAAAACATTTGCTCATACATACTCATCAGTATTACATTTTTACCTCCACAATTGCATGACTTAAAACAGCCCTCACAAAGCATACATTATTTGTTTTAAATGTTTTTAAGCTTCTAATTTGGCAGACTCTGACCTAACATATTTGTTATTCCATGTTCTGTGTTTATCACTGCAGTTTCTCTCATCAGTAGATTGTATGTTTGTGTCTCAGTTGTAATGAAGGTTTCCTGGGTCAGCGCTGTGAGTGTAAGCACCCGAATGACATGAATCCCGACAAGTGCAAAGCGCCCGGCGATTCCGATATGTGCAATGGCCATGGTAGCTGTGAGTGTGGCCAATGTCAGTGCACCGGGCTATTTAGCGGTCCATACTGCAAGTGTGATAACAGCAACTGTGCCCGCCATGACAGCAAACTCTGCAATGGTGAGCTGTGATTTGAATTAATGCACAGCACTAAATGTAGGTATAACACACACACACACACACACACACTCTTTAAGTTACTACCAGGGGGGGATTTGGACCAGACAAGGGTAATATGTGTGCTTTGCAAAAGTGAATTCAATTACCACCGAAGCACTACATCACTATCATATAACCTCAAGGTGAAGCATCCCGATGTGGCAGAGACAGCAGAGGGAGGGGGTCTTTGACAGTTGCAGGAGTTTGGAGCGAGAGGCGGGACTTTAGTTAGGCTTTGACCTTTATTTCAAGTTATTTAAAGCTACGTTTTTGTCTTAAGACAGAGATTCTTTCAGGTTTGTACATACATACACACATACATATATGAGTCAAGGGGTTTCTCCTCATTTGTAATTACAGAGAAATGTGTTGAAATGATTGTCCCTTCCAGTTTAATTGTGTGAAAGTCCTTAGTTTAACCAAAGACAGTGTGTATGATTGCATGACACTCAACTTCTCTAGCTCTGTGTGTGTGTTCTGGTATTTGTTACAGATCAAGGTCGCTGTAACTGTAGCATCTGTGAGTGCAACGAAAATTACACAGGAGATGCATGTGAATGCACTAAAGAAACAAATATGTGTCCGAGGAGAAATGGGTTGTTGTGTAGTGGCCATGGAAACTGTAAGTGTAACCGGTGTGAGTGTAAGCCTAATTTCATGGGAGAGGATTGCTTCCAGATTTTTGCTCCATGCAAAGTGTTCAAGTGAGTACATCTTTGTATATTTCATTTAATCCTTTGATTCCATTCTATATCATATGCTGTGTTTGATAACCAAATGTTGACTTTCATTGTCTGTCCTATATTAGACAATGTGTAAGCTGTAAAGTTAAGCCTGAGTCTAATGACTGCACTAAGGTGTGTGAGTCTGTTGAGCTGGTACAGCTACCTGGATATCGTGAACTGCAGTGTCAACATGAACACGTTGTTTATGACGTGACACTGAAGGGTGACGGCAAAGTTCTGATCCAGTATGCTGATCTGCCAAGTAAGTAATGCGTGATTTTCCGCTGTAAGCCAGAATGTGAGCCCACACCTCAGTTCATCACTATATATATTTATGACTATTCACCATATTAGTAATTGAATATTTTTTTGCCATCCCTCAAGGCATAGTGATTCAATTATTTAAATAATTTAATGATTTAAATATTCCGCAAAAATGTTTGAGGTATATTGTTAACCCTTTATCTACCAGAAATGGTATCTAACAATTAATCACATGTATCTGGCAAAAGCAGCACTTCAACCAAAGGGCTTTTTAAAAATGTGTTCTGGTATGAGCCCTCTCTTTCCTGTAATTATGCCACAGAAAACAGTGACACTGTCTAAGAAATATTTCACACCACACACCAGATCGACTTGTTTAGAAACTCTTTGTGTCTGTGGTTCACAGCGACAGTAGATAAGACCAAGGTGATCGTTGGCACCTCGGTATCTGCCATTATTCTAATTGGCATCGCCATCATCATCGTCTACAAAGTGCTGCTGGAGCTGTACGATCTCCGGGAGTACCGCAGCTTCCTCAAAGAGAAGGACCAAACAGACTGGAAAGAGGTCTGTCTCTCAGGAACACACACATTTCACCCAACATAGCAACACAGCACACTTTAAATAATTCTGTACAATATTTTGAATGGAACATTAGATTTAGATTTTAACGCTATTAAAAAATTTATCAAATGCTATATGCTATATCACTTCTGGCCTTGCTCTAAATAGGATGTAAATGGTGTAATGGTTTCCACACTGGATTGTCACTGAGTAAATGGTGTGTGTGTGTGTGTGTGTGTGTGTGTGTGTGTGTGTGTGTGTGTGTGTGTGTGTGTGTGTGTGTGTGTGTGCACCCTGCGGTGGCCTAGATTTACTTCCATTAATGTCAAGCTAAGGATATTGTTAGCACTGGCATTCAGAACTGAATGTTAGAATCAGCTTAGTTTCAGGTTTTCTAAAGTGAACAGTTGGAAGAACTTCCCTACAGTATTAAACACTTGACTTTTACTGTCTTTCAGGGCCACAATCCTCTGTTCAAGGAAGCCACAACGACAGTGCTCAATCCTTTGCATTCGCAAGATAATTAAAGGGGACATATTATGCAAACCTCACTTTAGTTATAATAGGTTTATGTGTCAGTGCAGCCAAAGCATTTGTAAGAGAGTTTATAAAGTTTATGAGTTTATAAAGGTTTACAGAATTTATGAAGTTTACAAAACAAATTGGACTTGTTTTATATGCTGCTGTGTTTTGTAACTTAGGAATACATTATAAATATATTTTTACCATTAACCAAATATTGACATGTCATAAATACTCTATATTTTCATAAATACAAAATTATATTATATATTTCATATGCATGAGTTTGATAACAAACAAGTTGGATATACAATGCACAGTGCTTAATGTTAGTGATCTATTTGATATGTTTTGTAATGTGAGAACCAATTAACAGCCTTGAACCTTTTTTTGTATGAAACTTACCTATCAAATGTTTATATAACAACAAACAAACAATCCAACAATCATTGCTTTTCCTGGCTGATCCTGCTGACCTTTGCATTTTGTATTAAGGACCAATTTTAAGTGTTAAGTTAGACTTTTGGAAATAATAACTCATGTCTGTACATAAACAGCTGTTCATAAATTGGAATTATTTGTAATAATAATAACTGTTGTTATTTTAATTCAGTAATAACTTGTGTATGGTGTACTAAAATTTATATTTGGGCTGAGGGACAGTACCATAATCCATTATCCATGCCTGTGGGCGCACCTCATCACACACACACATACACACACACACACACACAAACAAACATAATATGATTTCTGTGCCTCTGCTATAACACAAGGTTTTTTGTCGTTGATATTTATTACTTATTTGCAGGGATTTCCATGGCAGAGAGGGCAAAAATGAAACATAGGAGTAGTTCCACTTGTATATCCACTTGTATCCACTTGTATCTGTTTTAATCATATGTGCAAACAAAAACAACCTCTCTGTCTTGCCATTGCCTCAGTAAATCAAGGGGTGAGTCTTTATTGGTTTCACATTAAAACTTACCTACAGACCAAATTATCCCATTCCATGCTGTCCCAGGCTTAAATGAATAACTCACTTTAGACATCATAATTAAATTACAAGGCTATAAGTTAAATGCTGTGATGTAACTGTAATGTATGAGAAAACAACAGCAATGTTGATTGATGATGATGTTAAATAACAAGTTGTGACATGAGAAATTATATTTACAATAAAATAATTATCTTTATGGTAACTCTTTGATATAATATCTTCCTCGAGATTGTATCATCATTTTTTAAACACAAGGCATTGTGGAAGTTAATTTAGCTCATTTTCTATGTGTAACTCAGGCTACTGCTACTGAATATGCCACCCCTTAAACTATGCTAATACAATGAATGGAGAGGAAGGGGAACCCTGCCCAAAGAACTATTCATGCACAGGTTTAGAAAAACAAAAAATATTGTATTTATTTAAATAGTTGGAATGTGTCACTTTGGCTGACATTAAATACAGAGAAGGATTAATGATTGAACCTCACATGTGATGGCTACAAACTCTGACCATAACACCCACACCGAAAGTTCAAAACACACTGCACTGCGATCCCACTATTTAGGTGCTTGGAATAGATCACACTTCATAGCACGATTTCGTATTTGAACAGGTCCGCGGGCTACTCATGTGGTCCTTGTGGGTAACGCTTTGGTGACCAATGCACTAGAGAACAGCAACTGACAATCAGCAAAGCTGTATGATTCTTTCAGGTTTTAGACGACCAATGCCCAAAGACCTAAGTTCACAGACTTTAGACACGGGAAGCAGCAGACCACGTCTCGGGTGAAACGCTCTTTGAATTCAGGTTAACTTCAGCCAAACCTGTTAGCTTAGCTTGGCTCGGCTCGTAGTTGTGAGAGCTGCATCAAACACGGCGCACCCAGACGCGAGCAGGCCTGCCCATTCTGGCAAGCAAATACAAAACGAGGGACAGTTGTATGTTGTTAATGCCTTGCAATAAATGATTATGGAGAAATATATACTATCTCTAGTAGTGGTGGGCGGATCGATCCAAATATCGATACTATCGATATCAAAGCTGGTATTTATATTGATCGATATCAGTGTCATAAGATCGACACTTTAGTGCCGGTACTTTCAAGTGCCTCTCCAGTCACAGCACAGAGCACACTCTGCTCTTCCTCCCCCTCCTGTGTTTTGATGTTGTACTCTCACGTGACTTAAGAGCACCGGGCAAACGCGAGCAAGAGAGAGAGAGAGACGGAGCAGAGAACATACAGAGAGAGAGAGAGAGAGACAGAGCAGAGAACACAGAGACAGAGAGAGACAGAGAGAGAGAGAGACGGAGGAGAGGAAAAGTAATAAAAAAGAAAACACTGAGCTTCAGAAATGGAGAGAGGTGGAGACACCCCCCCTCCTCGACCCCGACAGACCCAGACGCCCACCCCAGAGGCAGAGGTCACTGGCAGAAGCCTTTCAGAGTGGCAGAGAATATCCAGGTAGATAACTGTGGTGAAAGTAATATTTTATTCGTCTTTGGCATTAATTAATATTAATTTTCAAAGTGCAGCTGGTCATTTGCTACTTCAGCCAACTCAAAAAGTATAAGTTATGCTACGACCTAGATACAGTACATCTATCCCTCTGAAAGGTGTTATTTAAATGAATATATTTACTGGAATTGAAACAAATACATTGCATATAATACGGCTCACATTTGACTGAATATAATTATCCTTTTGTGTTAACTGTGATGATTACTATATTTCAGCAACAAATAGATGTGCTATAGACTTAAT
>JBBPDC010182605.1:0-15749 GCA_037974485.1 Hemigrammopetersius urotaenia | reverse complement strand
GGTATGTATTGAACCGTCACATCAGTTAACGGCGATAATTTTTTTATCGCGTGATAAGAATCACGCGCGTGAACGCCATTAACGGCCCAGCACTAATATATATATATATATATATATATATATGCTCTAAGACATGTTCATAGTGGCAATTTAGTGTGCAGTGCTTCTCAATTTGAATTGCATAGCCTCCAGTAGTTTAACTTGCAAATACAGCAGGCTTACATAATATTGTAGCTACTGATACACTGCCTTCAATGTTTTTAGAATTGGCAAGTATTAAGAAACTCAAGATAGGGATATTTTAACATTATGCTATTACACTTGTTTGTGTTCATTCATATTTTTGGGAGAAAAAACACTGAGTTCACGGCTGTGGTTTTATCTGTTTCATAGAACTTTGATCAAAACAAGTTACTCACAAGTTACAAGTTAATCATGCCTAAAGGATAAATGATTGTAGACTGCCTGGGTCACTCACAGGATTTATCCAGTTACAGCTATATTATAAGGATATGTAGCCATAGGAAGTTTTATACACACAAAACCAAATGCCATACATTCACAATATCCATGTTAATCTGAGAGAATCTTTTGTACAGTTTTGGACAGCACAGGCTTTAAAACAACTACTTAACCAATACAAACTGAAAAATGTAATATGTACAGTTATGATTTCAGTTTAAACCTGCAGAGACTGAGTTTCAACCAGATATAAAATTAGCAAGATATAAGAAGAACCAAGAATCAACCCAAGTGTGAAACCGTTCTGAAGCAGAATGCCAGACACACTTTTTTTTTTACATTCCATTCTGTATTTATTAGACATACTGAATATGTTTGAGTCTTCCAAAGGTTAATGACGAGTAATGCTAAACATGTAGCCATTGTAAACCTCCTACTTCCACTGTTTCTTCTCATAGTCCCATTTGACGGTGAAGCCATGCACAGGGTTGACCCTCATGTCGATCATCCTCTGGGTCTGCTTCTCAACCCATTCGGGTGACAGGGTGTGAGGAACATCGCCATACACTGCAGAAAAGAGAGCACAGCGGACATCGGTCTGAGACCAGCCTGAATTTAGCCGGGCCTCGTGTGAGTCTCGTATTTACTTTTGTTTATTTTTACACTTAAACTAAAGAAGGAAACTTATCTACCTTACATTCGGGGGATTTTTAAATTACTTTATAATGAAAGCAGGGTAATCGGAGTAAAATCCTTTATTTTGAGGTGTCTGAAAACTTCACATTTGCATTCAGTATCTGAATATGTATTCATGGAGGGGGCAAAAATCTGTTCAGATAACTTAGAATATATTTCAAATGTTCTGTCTAGGAAAATATTGAAATGTTTCCTGTCTGAGGATTCTGGAGACTTTATATCTTTTGTTTTTATTCAGAGCAGAATACATTCCACTGGCATGCAAAATTACAGGCAGTCTACCGATAGAAAGAATCAGATTTGTATGCCATTAGTATCTCAAGGTGCACCTAAAATTACAAAGAAATTTCTAGTAAGAATTAAACAGCTGGTGCATCTGTTAGCACTGTAGGGTCATCTAAGTAACACTTCTAGTATTAGAGCTTGTACACGCTTTCAAAGACACTTTTACTTCTTTCTATCAAAGAATGTCACTATTACTCACTTTAAGACTAGTTTATGCTTTAAGACAAGGTTCCAACCATATTCTGACAATATATTCAGAATGCACGTACTGCTGAAAGACACACAGCCTCGGATAAAATAAGCTCATTGTACTCAGTAACACTACAACGCACTGCAGGAAGGAAAGAGAAGACAGCCATGAAAAGTCTAAAAAGGAAGGGAAGAAAAAAAAAAGAAAATGAAAGAAACGGTTAATTGTGCAAAATCCCCTGAACACTCTCAACCCCACCCCACCCCCCACTTCCCAACACGCACCTTTCACACAACTACGACTCTGTCAGCAAACAAAATAAATAAAGAGCCATTAATTGTCCTGACAGAGGCTGCAACTGACAACAAAGGGCCTGACGCTGCCGACTTATCTTCAGGCTAGAAAACAGGAACGGAATAAACAAATGAGTAAGAATGTTTGAGCGCATGGCGGGCCAAAGGGAACCAAACTACTAGCGCTACCCACAACAAGGCAGGCGCGTTTTCAAAACAGAATTTACGAGTGCACACACACACACACACATACAAAAAGGCACACACCGCCAAATGCCATGAAATGAACTCAACTACATCGGCCTCTTATTATTTCCCCGGGGGTAGGGTGTCTTTGCCACCCTGACTTACAAATACGGTAGAAAGGGGCAGATAAAAAATGCAATATTGCTGTGTAAGAGCATGACGGCCTTCATAAAACCCCTAGAAATCCCACTTCTCTGCAGCAATAACAACAGCGTGTTGCAACTTGATATCACAAGGACCATATCATGGAAACTGAATTTATTTGAATTTTTAAAAAAATAAAAGTTAGTGATACTGCATGAACTTTGTTTTCAAAACATATTTCAAAATGTTCCATTCACTGTCCAGTCTGCATATGGAAACTAAGCCAAAAAACAGCCCAGTGTGTATTAATCATGGTAGTAAAGTCATAACCATTAACACATCACACCTATAGCAGTTCACCAACGCCCACGCAGAGAGGCATCACTGCTGTCTTGAGTTACTGAAGCTGAAAATATAGGGGAAATGATGAACTGTTCTGACTGTCAGGGAGCAAATGAATACTAAGAGTCTCCACCCCTCTTTAAAATAATCAGAGACTGCTCAAGTCTGCACAAAGTACCTGTCACTATCCTCAACAGGGTTTACAAATAACAGCATTTTTACTTCTTAGACGAGAAACTGAGCCGGTTTCTCAGAAAAAAAACCAATTACTTTATCATGAGAGTTATTTAAGGAATGCAGTTGTACATTGTACTGTTTAAATGGTAAAATTACATCAATTCTGTACAATGCATAGAGTAAACAAAGGAGAACAGAGGTTCCTTTACATACGTTACCTATTTTATATGCATTCAAGGCACAGTTAAAACACCAGTTTGTACAACACCAATTCAGAAAATTATTAGTATTAATCATTACGGTACGCCCCTTACTAATATTATAAATACAGAGTAAATGCAAAACGATTGGTATGTCTAAAACAAGCACAGACGTTATGAATGGTTTGAGGAATATGATGAAGGTGTTGACTATCTTACATTTACAGCATTTATCAGATGCTTTTATCCAAAGTAACTTCCATTCCCTAACTACAGGGGGCAGTCTCCCTGGAGCAGCTTGGGGTTCAGGGTCTTGCTCAGGAACCCAGTGGTGGTTTGCTGAGGGTAGGATTCAAACCCATGACCTCTTGGTCCAGAGGCAAGTATCCTACCCACTAGGCCACCACCCCTAAAACCGGAAAAATCTTGACAAAATTACTCAAATCTTACTCAAAACTAAGCATATGTGGGATGTGCTTTACAAAGTAGTCTAATTTATGAGATGCCACCTGACAACTTACAAGACTTGTTGTGGCTCTTGTGCTAAAGTCTTTGTTTGGCAGTGAAACCTGTCAACACAGTGTGTAATCAAATCAAGAAAGTGTACATCAAATCAAGAAAATTTAGCCTCATTTTCCTCATTTACATATTTTAAACGTAAAATTATATCAACATAATAAGACAAAAAATAAGACAAAAGAAAAAGAAAAGGAAGAAAAAGGAGAAAAAAGAAAACAAAAATAAAAGGAACTGTGCAATTTGGGAGAGAGGGCGTGAGCATATCACATTAACAACATGCATATCGGAGGAGACAGAACTATAAATATGAAACATCCTTACCTACTCATTCTATCAGTACTTCCACAAAAATGGTCGTAATTAACCCATTTAGGCCTAAATTTAATGAGCATGTTTTTCTAAAGCAAATGTAATAAGTAATTTTTTCTGTAAAATAGTTATCATTTACTATCTATCCACTCCTGTACTGTAGGGGGTTCGGGGAGTAACCAAAGCCTTTTACTAGAAGATATCATAACGCCAAATAAGCATTCATCAGATCGCCTTTCTTAAAAATAA
This sequence comes from Hemigrammopetersius urotaenia, assembly GCA_037974485.1. Classification (NCBI taxonomy): domain Eukaryota; kingdom Metazoa; phylum Chordata; class Actinopteri; order Characiformes; family Alestidae; genus Hemigrammopetersius; species Hemigrammopetersius urotaenia. Next base: position 11,697 of record JBBPDC010182605.1, on the reverse strand, counting down.
TGTAGAGAACTGGAAAGGCAAGTCAATATTAAGTATGTGTTTCAATGCCTGATGAAAGTCTGTCCAGAAAGATCTCATAACTGGATGTTCCCAGAAAACATGGCAATTATTACGTTCCCAAAGTCCACATTGTCTCCAACGTTTAGCATCTTCTTCCGAAAAGTGTGCTTTCTGTTTAGGTGTGATAAAGTAAGGGACAAGACACTTCCACCCAAACTCCCGGGATGTGTGGGAGTTGGTGCATTTCCATTGTACAGTTCCAATCTCCATTTGTTATTGAAAAATTACCTTCTTTTTTCCTACTGGTTTTTAATATATTCTGAGGTGTGGGATTTTTTTTCATAAGAGCCTTATAAAATCTAGAGATACTACCCTTATTTGAGTCATTTTGCCTGGCTCCAATAAACATACAAAGTATTGGGTCAGTAAGGTCTGTTTTTTGTTTGTGTTCAAAATAATTACGCACTTGAACATATCTGTAGAAATCTAATTTTTCCAGCCTGTATTCATTCCTTAAGTTTTCAATGTCTTTAGTGAGGGTGTGTTGTTATTCCTTTTGAAATCCAGGATTAAAATCTATTATCTATATGATTGAGTTTAAAATCTGTCTCATAGGCACCATTAAATTAATTGTATTTTATGATCTAGTTTATACTCCTCTCTTATCGTATTCCATATTTTTAATTGAATTTTGATCCATGGATTTTGCAGATCATTTAAGAGGCTTAGCTATTTCTTTTGAGCCAGTAGTGCTTGGATTGGGGGGTTGTTCATAATGGAAAGTTCAAAAATCTTTCCACCTAGCCTTACATTTTGGATCACACATATTAATTAAGGTTTTCATCTGGTCTGCATAGGAGTAATCCTTAAAGTGAGGTACTGACATTCCTCTATCCTCTCGTGAAATTTAACTCTAGGTTTTTTCCCTTGCCAAATAAATCTGGAAATAATTTTATCTAGTTCAAAGAATTGTTTTAGGGGAATTTCTATTGGGAAGATATTCATCTTTACTGAATCGATTCTATGGGTGAGATAGATTCTATGGGTGAGATAAATTATGGGGCCATAATTTATCTCTGCAAGAGTTGTGATTTTTTTGGTAAGAATATTCCTAAATATTTTAATACGTTATGATTCCAGTTAAGATTGAATTTCGTTCTAAGGAACTCAGAGGGTGTACAATTGAAAGTGAGAATTTGTGTTTTTTGAATATTAAATTTATAACCTGAATATCTACCAAATATATCTAGAAGGTTCATGAACACAGTATGTTATATAAATGTGAATCCAATTTGTATGTGATTATGTAATTACACTTAAATCGAACTAATATATGAAAAGAAAAACGCTAGATTTCTAAGGGCTAAAACTGCTCCTTTCATCAGCCCTTTGTCTCTGTACAGCCTGCCGCAGATTTAAGTCTCCTTCAGATGAGAGCTTAAATCCCTAATGAGGCAGAAGGACGGCGGCCCTGAAGCTGCGGCGTGCGATCCTGGCTTTTCAAGTTCCAACACGAGGTGGAGCGGTGTGGGAAATACCCCATTCTCAACCGACAACTGACTTTTGGACTCATTTTTTTCCTCTCACTCTTCAACTACTTCTTCTTTTTTCACTCTCTCACCTTGACTCAAAAGCTTTAAGCCATGCCCTCTCCCCCTCTCCTCTGTTTTGTCTTGCTCTTGTTCTCATCTCGCTCTCTGTCTGTTCTTTCCTCTATGTGCTCATGTTCTTTCCCTCCGCTGCATCTCTCCTGAGGTGATGCAGCATTGACTTCCTTCCTCAAAGAGCTGAGGCCTCCGAGACAGGAGATGGGAGATGCAAGAGTCTAGGCTGCTTCCGACATGGGCTCTAAATCTCTCTCTCTCTCTTTCTCTCTCTCTCTCTCTCTCTCACACACACACACACACACACACACACACACACACACAGACATGCATGCCTCCTTTCTCTTGCACTCACCACATACACAACAATACCCATGGACAAATCTAATATATTGATATATATCTAATACTATATTTAACTAAAGTATTTACACATATTGTATTTATTTGATATAGAGCTCTGTGTAGCTATGAAGCAATATCTGTATATATTTGACATACACCCAACCCCCTTAACATTAAGTCAAAATATGATAACTAGATGATTTGGTCAGATTATGCAGTGGTTAGTACCTCCCGACACCCAAAGCATTTTGATGAGTGTGGAACGAAAGCTAGCCTGTCAGGTCTGATCCTACAGAGCTAATGTAGCACAAATTGCTGGCTGTGATTAAAAGTGTTAGGACACACAACTCATCAGTTTGCTGCATATGGGTCTGTGTAGCTGCAGACCTGTCAGAGTGCCCATGCTGACCCACGTCCATTGCCAAAGGTGCTTACAATGGGCACGAGAACATCAGATATGGAAGAATGTTCCCTGGTTTGATGAATCACGTTTTCTTTCACATCATGTGGAAGGCTGGATGTGTGTGTGTTGTTTTCCCGGGGAAGAGATAAAACCAGGATGCACAGTAGGAAAAAGGCATTGGGTCCTGGCATTCATGGGGATGTTATTTTGACATGTGGCACCAACCTGCCACACTGCAAAAATTCAGAAATGGTTTGAGGAACATGTAAAAGGTGTTGACTCAACCTTCCAATTGCCTAGATCTCAAGTCTGATTGAGACTTAAAGGATCTGCTGCCAACATCTTGGGGACAGACACCACAGCACTCCTTCAGAAGTCTGGTGGTTTGGGAGTTGCCCCTGTGATTGGAATTGTTGTGGCATCCCAGGACACCACTGAGCATGGTGCTGCTTGGTCGGCTGCCCGCTGCTTTATTCTGGTGAATGGGTTAAATGCAGAGGACAAATTTGACACTGTTCACACTGTGTGCTGTGGTATGTGCTGACAATATGGCCATTTTACTAACTCATTGAATTCAGTATAACGCGTACATGTGGGTGTGTCTACCAGTAACAGACTTTCTAAATGTAAATATGCTATAACTCTATAATAGACTCTGTAATGCAGTTGGGCACTGTTTTACACTTCAGGAAGCTTGTTACCATTCAATGAGTAAACACCCCTGCTGCCCTGGTGCGTCTACCAGTAATCACAAAGTAAGAAAAAATGACAGAAGCAAAGTATTTCCCCATGTGTTCTAATAAGACGTATTCTAAATGCATTCTGAATACAGTAAATGCCTCTGAATACCTTCAGGACAGTGTATCCAGCATTCGGTCATTCTGCCATGATAACATGTCATATATCTCTGAGAATATATTATCAATATCTTTTTTTCCATTATGTTAAAAACAATGGAAACTCTGTGTAAGGCCTGGTACGAGAAGTGAAGTGGGGTCCCAGCCAAGAACTACTGAACAACCCACTCCAGATCACAACTCCAGGATTTCACACAGACCAATAAGGTCGAGATCAGGATCACCTGAATACTAGGCACAGGAAGTATATATAGACCTTCCTGACAACATACTGGTGTGAAGTATACTAAGCCTTGCCTAGATACCAAGCAAACTTTCTGTGTGATTCTTATTCTAGTTATCGACCTGTTTCTGCTTCTTGGATTTTCCCGTTTGATCAATGGACTCACTTTGTTTGCCTTTATTGGATTTATGGTTTTTGGATTTTTTGCCTTGTTTTTTTTTTCCCTTTTGCCTAACGGTTAGAATAAAACTTCAATTGTTTTACTCTGCAGTTGGATTCTTTCCAGTATTCATTACATCCTGCACTTTACTTCGAAGAAAAATGTCATATTTAGGTGCATTTCCATGTAGAGGATGTGTTAATTTCTTTACCCAGGAAATGAGCAAAACATGCAATTGCACTAGTGATATTCAAACATTTGCATGAGACTATATGGGATAGAAAGCTAAACATTAAGTGCAAAGTTTTGCTGTAAATATGGAGAACAAATATATTGCAATATATATCTTTTTTACACAGATATACAGGCTATAACATACTCACTAAAACTGCTGCCCATCATTTGTGCACACATACACACACACACACACACACACACACACACACGTGTATACAACATCTTGAAGAGAGTGTAGGTGCTCATTTTGCAAGAAGTCTTACAAATGTCTTGGGAGATTCTTTAACTGAAGTCAAGGCTCAAACACACAAATCTTCCCCCTTTCTTCTCTCCCCCTTCTGCTCTCTTTCCTGAACTACAGCCCAAAAACACACAGCACAGCCCAATTAGCCAGGCATGAGCACAAACGTCTGGCAAGCAGAGAGACAGAGAAAGGTGAAAATGCTAAGAATACACTTCTAACACATTGGAACCTAATCGCAGCGTGGTCTGGACCTCAACCGCACGTTGGACAGAGACGTGCAGAAAAAGCAGGACATAAGAGGGTTGCATAGACAACAGAAATCAATCTCTGGCCAGCATGTCTGAGCCAGGCTTGAGATGTCTGTTGTGTAAGAATGATTTAAAGGGCCAGTTTACATCACTTCAGTGTAGTCAGTGTGCGGTGTTTGCTCTATTTCGGCTAAACAGAAGCGTATATAATTGCACAAAAAATAACACATTTGCCTACATCATGTTGACACTGCAAGCAGAGTGTGAATTACCCCTCCATAATTTGGGGGTACTGCCACAGTTAAGGACATAAACTGCTATTTTTGTGTCTTTGGAGAGGAACTGTACCCCCCATCGAATGGTAAATCATCATCATACGGCAAAACAGCTCCTTATATGGAAGTTCCCCTGGTTTGTGTTGATGCTCAAGGTGTCAAATGTCATGCTGAGCTTTGTTTGGTGGTCCCATGTCACGTAGACCCAAAGTTATGGTAATTTTAAAAAACATAATAATAATAATAATAATAATAATAATAATAACCACTACCAGGGTTTTAAAAAAATTCCCCAATTCCCCAATCTTTCTTAGAAACAAATGGAACACTCTGTGGGTAGTTTCCACCCACAAGTGGGAAGAGAAATCCTGGAAAGGGAGGGGGTCCGGAGAGCAGCCGCGTGGCACACTGAGCATATAGGAGAACAAACATTGGTTTTACACCATTTTTATCTGTTGAGACCAGATTTTACTCATTCGCTAAGAGTTCTAAGGGTTAACTAAATTAAATTGATTGTTAGGACATCAATTCCACTTCAAAGTATTCCAGTATACTATTTCTGGATGAAAATCAGACTTGTTAGAACTAAAACAGTGACCTGGATTTTACAAAGGTGGGTTCTTTCAATGAATGGTTTGTAAATACCCAAACCCAAAATGTCTCTCTACCTACTCAATCTGCATCCAGTTAATTAATGTTGCCCAAGATCAGTCCTCTGTTTTGTTTTGTTTTTGAAATTGTGTGACATTATGTCAACTTTTTTTCCTCCTGTTTTTGCTTTGTTCCAATACACACAAAGAGAATAAACATGTGCTTAGCAAAACATGTGTTAATGCAATACTTTTCTGTGAGAAATACTTGATTTTCTGGAAAAAACTTCAGGGATGCCAACAATTTTGTTGCTTTGTATGCTTTGTATTACCCAACACTACTTTTTAATCTCACAGTAAGTCTGTGTCTTAAACCACATCGACAAACATGGTGAAATAGCCTTTAGTTATTATGCTGATTTGCACCAACTGTAATGTATTCTTTAATTCCTTTAATTCTTTTTTTACATCCTCTTGTTTTATGCTTTAATATTTTTATTCTGTTCCTGTAAAGCACACTGAATGACATTTGTGTGAGGGCTATGAAAACAAACTTGACTTGACAAGTATCTATGTTCATAAAAAGCTGGAGGTGGTCTGACCTGTCTGATGGAACCCTTTGGATGTTTTTTTAAGGGGAACATAGTGGGTGAATTGTGAATTCTAGGTTTTGAACTTAACATAATCCAGCATTAGCTGCGTACCTTCTATACTAGTATAAAGCAGCAGAGTTAGGACTCCAACTGTGTCTTGGCAAATTGACTACTACAGAAAATTGTAAAAAAAAAAATACAAACTGAATCCTTAAAGTGGACAAGGTGAGGAGGAGGAACAATACCCACCAAAATTGCGCTGCCACCACACCAAAAGACCAGTGAAGCCGAGGAAAAAGAACATGCCAGCCAGCACAGTCTTCCACTCATCTGATCCCTTCTTCATCTCAGCATAGCTCAGCTCATAGGTGAGCCTGTACACTGCATCACATCACAGCATTGACAATATTAGCGTGACAATACAGTATATGACACTGTATCACAATATATATCACATTTGCTGTAGGCACATTTACTATCAGAATCAGAATCAGAAAACTTTATTGATCCCGGAGGAAATTGTTATTACTATACACTGGCAGCAGTGTCCCGGCAATGACCGACGGCAGGCATGGCCAACAGTGCCACCCTAAGGTGGCACCACTGCAGCATCAGCTCTGCTAGTGGTTAAACTGTGACAAATGTACAACAGGTCAGGCTAACTTACATGTATCCTATAGAACAGAGGTCCCCAACCACAAGGCAGTGGACCAGTACTGGTCAGAGAGTCAATTTAATCAGAAAGTGACCAAATTAGAGCGTACTAATACTCGCTTATAGAATGTTAGTGTGCATCAATGCCTTTATTCTTAGATGCCAAGAAATGCTTCCCATTATGAGAATTTAAATCAACTCAAGTGCATTTTTTAGGAACTAAGATCTGGGCCCACATACTGGCTATTACTTTAAAGCTGTGGTGTGAACTAAACAATTACTGTTTCAAAACTTGTTTCAGCAGATTACTGACTATTGATCGCGGCCTCTGGAGTTATTTAAAAGGTGCAATGGATCTCCAAGACCTTCCATTAGCGGCATAGCTAATGAGTTGACGGAGAGACCACTCAGCTAGTCTAAAATAACCTTTTACCTTGCAAGCAAAGGATACACTTAATGGAGAATGTTTGACAACAGCTGGGACTGCAAGCTAACTGAGCGTTTTAAGGCAGTCTTGAGCTGAACCTCATTGCTGATCTGCATGTCATGACAAAATCACAATCATGATTTTACCACAGCTGGCGTTCGGTCAAAGACACAGATAGAGGCGCCATTAGCGCAGTGCATTGGTTGAAGAGCAACCACAAGCCAACAAGATTTGTTTTAGTAGTAGATGATAGTGATTTTACAATACTATAAAAAGAGGGCGTGTCCAGTGACATCTGTAGTTCATTTCCATCCGCAAGTGAAAAAACTATAGTAATATAAGTCAGAAGAGACTTTTAAATATTAATTAAAATGCATCTGTCACACTAAAACATGTCAGTGTGATTTGGCCTTTAAATCGTGAACTGAAGTTGCGTTTACATGCTAGTTTCTCCTCCTTGCTGAGTTTGATCCATGCATCCTGCTCTTTCTCCTTCAGCTTCTTCTGCTCAGGAGTGAGGTTTCGAACAAATGGGATATCAGGCAGGGGTGTGTCCAGGCGATTATTGTACTGAGGAACGCTGCAGTCAATCACATCCACATCTAAGGATTAAAAAAACACAGCATCACAGTCGGTCATCAGCAGATGCAACACATTAACTAAATTACATTTGAACATCAGGACAATCCATGGCTAAACAGTGCCCTCTTTTGTGCTCAAAATGAAGATGCATCTAATCGCAAGCTCCTAGTCCTGCACCCCAGCAAACAGACCAGCCCCTCCCACCTCTGGGTTTGAGCATGTTTCCTGCCCAAGCATTTGATTCAGATTGTTACTTAATCACTAGTTTAGCTGGTCTGCTAGAGACAGGGAATGTGTTTGTATTTTTCCATTTTTTACATTAGAAAATTTGAAAATGCTGGCATTTACATTGTGTCAAAAACTCATGATGAATTTACCTATAGAAATGGTCCAAAATTACTTTGGGATTTTTTAAGCAAAAAAGGATTTGTTCCCACAGCAATAATACATTCCATTGTGATAGAGTGGTTCCATTCACAGACATACACATAAACAACGGGGTTGATTAGAACAAGCATTTTGCCCGAGTTGAACTTCAGCCCCTGCTCCATGGCGGGCCTTAAAAAGACAGGCGTATAAGAACGTAGTCTTAAATGAGGAAGTAGGCTGAATGAAAGTCAATAAGTCTGGGAGGCATGTGACCTAATGTGTGCATAATAAGAATGAATGGGTTGCGGTTCTCACTGTGGCTGTGGGCAGCCAGCACACTCGTGGAGGTGGACACTCTCCTCCAGAGTCCAGCCTGCAGCCCTCGCACCAATGCTCGGGTCGACAGCATCTGGAGAGAAGAGATGGGATTTTAATGTATTCTACAAAAAGTACATGGACAAAAGTAATGGGACGCCTAACCATTACAACATTGACTTTGCAATCAAACACATATGGAGTTGGTCCCCCTTTGCAGCTCTTCTTGAAAGGCTTTCCTGTGGGAATTTGTGTCCATTCATTCTGTAGGCCATTTATGAGGTCAGGCATTGATATTGGATGAGAAGGTCTGGCTCACAATCTTTGTTCCAGTTCATACCAAAGGTGCTGGATGGGGTTGAGGTCAGGACTCCTCCAGCCAGTCAAGTTGGAATTCCATGATGGAATAAAAAAGATTCGTCCACAAAGTTGGAAGCATGTTGTGTTGTCCAAGATGTCTTGCTAAAGCATTAAGTTTCCTTCACTGGAAATAAGGGGTCTAGACCAAACCCTGAAAAATAGGTCCCAATGCTTTTGTCAATATAGTCTATATAAAATGTCCAAAAACCTGCACATACAGCAAGTCTTTTGAAATCAAGTCAATTAACGTAGTCTGCCCCTGTCCCAATACTCCACAGCCCAATCCTGGGGAGCCTTGTAACCTTCTACAGAGTGTCCCATTTTATTCTGCTGCTGTTCTATATGAAGTTTTGTGTGCATACTGGCGACAGCAGCAGGTGCACTGAAATCACTAATTAGAAAGCTTGTCTGGATTCTTTTGGCCATGCAATGCATATTAGAGATACTGCAGCCTACTTCTGGTATGGCCTAGTTATAAATATGGCCACCATGAATTGACAGCAGGGCGATAGGGGGGGAGCTTGCTGGTGGTGTTGTTTATTTCTGGATACCCATTTCTTTACACACGTTTTCCCAGAAGTAATGGTTGTAGGTAGTCAGTGCACTAGTGGTTACAAAAAGGGCTGAGAGGCCAGACACTCAGCCACTGACGGAATCTTGGCCATGGGCCTCACATATCTACTCCATTTAATGCGTGGGTTTTCATTAGCAAATATTCAGGTAAGGTCGAGTGCTGCATGGGGTGTTGGCGTGTGGAGCTGCACGTAGTGCGAAAAGCGCGCGTTTTTAATTTTCACCACGAGGGGGCGCCGTGGAAACGCACTGAGTGATGCTGAGGCGCAACAGGGCGCAAAACAGCTGGCAGCCAAAGCGAAACAAACCGCAACCTGAAGACAGACTTTAACCTTTTTACCTTAAATGACCAGGGCACCGCAAAACAAAGGTCTGAGAGCTAATAGTGAAAGTTTGAACCGAAAGGTGGCAGGTGGAACACGCCCATTCCAAAGCTAGTGCGTAATTACGCACCATGCAAAGTGGACCATAATAAAGACCATATGACAAATGCAGCTCCATACCTGCACTACGCATTATACATATTAAATGCATATAAAATAACAATTATGTCGAAGAAACTAGAGCAAAACAATCCAAACCCTTGGTAATCTCCACCCACATAAAGTATAATGTACCACGCAGTTCCTACATAAAAAAACATGGTTTTCCTAAATGTCTCAAATAGCCGAACTCCTAAATGCATCAGATTGCAATTTTACCTTCAGCAATTAAATAGAAGAAACGGTGGCAAAACAAACTGCAGGTAATCTCCACGCACATAAAGTTTACTGGCATTGACTGGCAAATTAAAAACATCAAGATCCTCAGACTATAACATTACCTTCAGCAGTGACGGTTCTTGCTTGGGTTCAGCTCGCCTACGTGATATGAGGGAAGTCACTCATGGGTCAGTTGGAAAAGTCGGTCAGGTGTCTCTCGCCTATCAGCGCAGCAGCCAATCAGAGCGCAGCTGGCGCAGAGCCCTGCTCTCAATGTCACAGACAGGAGAGAGTGGCTAAGAGTGTCAAAACTCCGCTCTGACTTTGAGAAGATGCACTAAATGGACAAAAGTACTGGGACACACCTTGCTTCCAGTGAAGGGCAATCTTAATGCTTCAACGTCATGTTTTCAACTTTGCGGACACAGCTTGTGGAAGAACATTTTCTATTCCAGCATGGCTGTGCCCCAGTGCACAAAGCAAGCTCCATAAAGACATGACTGGATGAGCTCGGTGTGGATGGACTTGACTGGTCCACACAGAACCCTGACCTCAACCCCATGCAACAGCGTTAGGACAATGAGAGTTCATTTTTAACGAATCAAGGTGACACAGTAAGAATAACAGCAGGAAGTGAGATTTCCTGCCTCCATTTACCAAAGAAGACCCGGCTGTTGTGTTTATTTCCAGCCACATGCGGATATTAATGATGTTTAAAGAATATAATGAAGATAATAAAGTGGTAGTTAACCCTCTGTTTTCTCTGTAGGAAATGCAGTTAATTTCATTGGTTTGTTCTGAGGTTCCATGACTGTTTACACAAGGCACTGGAATGTAATATTTTTATTACATTTTGTGTGTATTATTGAACTTAGAAACACTCATGGTGTTCCTGGTCAAAAATGACCAGTCATTAGATATTAAATAGTAAGACTACTATTAGTGTATAAGAACATTCACACACCCCATCATGCTGGTGCCTTTGAGCACACACACACACACACACACACACACACACACACACACACACACACACACCTTATTTCCCCACAGGAACCTATCTCCAATTTATTTTTTTTCTCCATGGGAACCTGTTGACAGTTCGTTCAAATAAAAATGAAAAATTCCTGAAGAAATGTTGAGATTGGCCTGCCACCCAAAATCTCCATAGCAACCACTTCCCTTACCTGAGCAACCATCTTGTATACCTTTGCAACCACATAGAAACTCCCCAGCTAACAAGTCCTACACCCTAGCAACTACCTGGAAACTATATAGCAACAACCTCCTGCACCATAGCAAGCATCTGGAAACTCTAGCAACCACCTCTTACACCGCAGCAAGTACCTAGCAATACCCTAGCAACCACTTAGTATATTAGAATCAGAATCAGAAAACTTTATTGATCCCGAAGAAAATTGCTTTAACCCAGATACCATAGCAACCACCTAAAAACTCCCAAGCAATCAGCTCATCCTCCATAGCAACTGCCTAGAAACTACTTAGAAACCACATTATGTCTGATAGCAACCATCTAGAAACTGCGTAACTACAACCCCCTACCCACAGCAACCGCCTAAAAACTACTTAGCAACCCACTATGACACCATAGCAACCACCTTTTATACCTCAGCAACCACAACAAAACTTTGTCTTTTTTCTTTACTAAATAAATCATACCGGCCGAAAGGGAACACAACAGGTGTGAATTTGTGCCACTTGTAATGTTTAAAAAATATTGTAATGTTTAAAAAATATTTTAAAAACATTGTCCTTGGAAAACATTGAAATGAGGTACTCTGTGATAAACAGTACAAAATGTTTCATCTTAGCAGGTGTTACAGTCAAAGTAATCTCTCTAAAATATCTTTGTATGACCTTATGTGAAAGAGGCCTTCAAAACTTTTGAGTTAGTAGAAAGTTCCAACAAAACATTA
>JBBPDC010182588.1:0-15752 GCA_037974485.1 Hemigrammopetersius urotaenia | reverse complement strand
AAATGTTGCATATATGTTTTATGTGCACCTTCACAGAATCAGCCTAAACTGGTACACATTTATCTAGAGTGTTTCTGATAAAATAATCTGTCTGAACCTCACATAATTAATATTTCTGTGCCTGTTTAAGGGTTCTTCCTAAAACCATTTCATTAAAGTTTTAGTAGTTTCATTACATCTACACTTTTTTAAAGTTATCTATTGAAAGGGAACCAAAAGTGTGATTTTTGGCACCTATTTTTTAAGCGTGGGCCTGGCATGATGCCTGCACATGCAACACAGATATGTGTTGCTCAGAAATTTAAATTTCTTGATTTTGGTGTTATGAAACAGTTTGAGGTGACAGGACTTTTCATTGGGTGAGTTGGATCATGTGGTTTGGGATGGTCATGTTGTGAATATCCATCTTCTCCATTGGATTGCAGGCTTCTTTTCATCTGGTTATGAAAGAACTTCTGTTTTCTCACTCATAACTAGTAGCAAAGCTAAGGGTTAAGCTGAAATTATCCTCATAACAGTCTTCCCCTACAGGCCCTAGATGCCTTTTAGTTCACTGATTCGTGGATGAACATTAATAATAAAGTGAACAGCAGCATTGAACTGCTTACAGGAAACCAGAGGAAAAAATAAACTGGCAAGGCTGCATGAAAGAAAAAGCCAGAGCATGTCTGAGGTTCGCTCTGAGAGGGGGAGGAACCATCATCAGCGATTACGATGAATCATAAATATGAAAAACTGAAACTGAAACTGTTTGAGAAACAGGGCTTTGGATTACCCTCGAATTTACACTGAAAAGAAGCAGTAAAGCTGATAAAGTGAACAGAATTCATCTCAGGGACAGTGGAGCTTCTTGATCAGTGCAGGTAAGGTTTCGGAATAAAAACTGAAAGTAAGATAAGGGATTCCAAAACAAGCTGCGATCTGAGCTGAGATGAGCTGTGAAAATTTGCCATTAGAATTTTGAAGATTGACAGATTATGTAAAATAAAAATGAAGTCATACTTGCGGTCTATCATTTATTGGGAGCTTTCAGAGAAGATGCAGTCAAAGGTGCAGCTATGACAATATCAACATCACTGCTTGTGTCACAGCTGCGGGGGAGACCCATTTTTTTTTCCCATTTCTGACCACAGGCAGACAGGCAGGCATCCATTGCAGTGCTTGGCTCTTTATTTCAAAACCGTGCATAAGCAGAAACAGAACAGGGTAGTAGCCTCTAGCGGCCACTGACCCAACCGTTACAGCTTGACAGCTTGTACTGAATGACAATGAAGGTTTTTCATATATATATATATAGATATAGATATAGATATAGATATAGATATATATATAGATATATATATATATATACAACATTAACGCACATTTATTTGAAAACTTTTTACTTTGAAAGTGAAGCTTTTTTGTGCTTGTGTGTTAAGAGTATAAGGAGATGAATCATAAGGTAAAGAGAGAAGTGGTGAAGGCGTTTGAGAGGTTGGACACAGAGGAGGGAGAAAAGGATCTGTATTGGTCGGTTAGACCGTGGGACCAAGCTGGGGAAGACGTGCAGCAGGTTAGGGGGTAAAAGAGAAGAATGGAAATGTCCTCACAGGCAGGGACAGTGTGTGGGGCAGAAGGAAATGAGGGACTCTGAGGGATTAATGGATGAGGAGAAGGAGTAAGAGAAAAGGCTGGAGAATGTGAAGAACAGGACATGCAGAAGAGTGAGAGAATGCCTGAGGAGTGGTACCAAGTGTATTGGTACCACTTTTCAAGAATAAGGGTCATGTGCAGAGCTGTAGAAACAGAGAGTTAAAGTCGATCAGACATTGTATGAAGTTCTGTGAAAGAGTGGTGGGTCAGTGAGCAGCAGGATGGTTTCATCCTGGGAAAGAGCTCTACAGAAGCAATGTTTGTTCTGAAGGTGCTGATGGAGAAATACAGAGAAGGTCAGAAGGAGCTGCACTGTGTCTTTGTGGACTTGGAGAAAGGGTATGACTCGGTGCCCAGGGAGGAGTTCTAGTTCTGTATGAGGAAGTCAGGAGTGGAAGAGAAGTGTGTGAGAGAAGTGCAGGATCTGTACGAGGGCAGTATGAGGGCAGTGTGATGGTAGTGAGGTCTGCAGTAGAACTGTCCCCGTACAGATCCTGCACTTCTCTCACAATGATCAGCTCTGATAGTCCTGTGGACTATAATGTCTGCAGATGACATTGTGATCTATAGTGAGACTAGAGAGCAGGTCGATGAGATCCTGGAAAGACTAAGACAGAATACCTTTGTGTGAATGAAAGGGAGGACAGTCTAGACATGTCTAACTATACTGTATGCCTAACTATATCAACAACTAAAACTAAACTAATATTACCTTTCTTTTTGTTTTCTTCAGTTCAGAATGAGCCCCTCAGCTTTCAAGAAAGGCCTCAAGAGCTGTTCAGATCATAAAGGACGGAGAACATATATCATGTACCATGGCACCACCCTGGAGAACGCTCGCAAGATCAAGCGCAATGGTTTCATTCCTTCCAGCGACGGCATGTTAGGTCCTGGTGTTTACGTGACCCGGAGCTACAGGAAGGCTCGCGCATATCCTAAACATCTGAAAGCAGGTCAGAAACGAGCTGTTCTGGAGCTGAGTGTGAGAGCGGGCAGGGTTAAGAAGATCAACAGGCAGCGTCACCCCCTCCAGAAGAGCTGGCATGAGGAAGGCTACGACACAGCCTGGGTGCCACCCAAGTGCGGCATGGTGAAGAGTGGACTGGAGGAGAACTGCGTTCAGGACCCGAATCGGATCACAGTGCTAAAGATCATGAAAGAAGACAGCAGCTCAGAAGAAGACAGAGGTGCCACGGGCAGAAATGCCATTACAGATTCTTCTGAGGATTCATCAGATCATGAGGGCACTGACAATGGTGACAGCGATGAAGATGAATGCTATGAAGATGGCAGTGATGATGATGACGACAGCAATGAAGTTGGCAGCTATGAAGATGGAAGCCATGATGATGGCAGCAATGATGATGGCAGCAATGAAGATGGCAGCTATGATGATGGCAGCCATGATGATGGCAGCAATGAGGATGGCAGCAATGAAGATGGCAGCAATGATGATGGCAGCTATGATGAAGGCAATGATGATGGCAGCAATGATGATGGCAGCAATGAAGATGGAAGCTATGATGGTGGCAGCAATGATGATGCCAGTGATGAAAATGGCAATAATGAGAATGGTGGCTATCAAGATAGTGACAATGAAGGTGGGAGCTATCAAGATGGAGACTATGAAGGTGGCAGCTATCAAGATGGAGACTATGAAGGTGGCAGCTATCAAGACGGTTACTATGAGGGTGACAGCTATCAAGACAGTTACTATGAAGGTGGCAGCTATCAAGATGACTATGGCAGTTATTAATATGTTGACTATGTATTTGGTTTCTATGAATTCTATGGCAGATAAATACTACTAATTGGGTTGCCTTATATCAGGAGTGTCAAACTCTGGTTCTGGAGGGCTGGTGTCCAACACAGTTTGATGGTTCTCCTCCTCAAACACATTCACTAAACCTGGCAATTACATTGCGAGGTGAACCAGGTGTTTCTGAGCTGGGAAATCACCAAAACCTGCTAGACCATGGCCCTCCAGGACTGAAGTTCGACTGCCCAGCCTTATATTAACTGGTGTGATTGTGTCAGCACTTTACTGTTCTTCTAAAGTATTTTTTGCTATTAATCTTTTTATTGCCCATGAAGGACGCTGTGTCTTGTCCGAGCCCGTATAGAATTTTGGCAAATTCTAAAAGCTAAAATGTTCATTAATATCCAGTGTATTGCATGTTTTCAGATAACAGACATGCGTTATGGTTTATTGTGGTTTAATTAAAATATTTCTGCTGAGAGCAGTTTTGCTCCGCCTATTTTCAGCAATCATAAATGTCTTGGTATTCTGTGGTTCAGAGGTAAACCGTGCCGCTGAATGAAGAGAGTCTGAAATGGTGCTGGTTTGAGACCCTGCTATGAGCAATTTTCTTTTACCCAAACTTGTTTTAGCCATAAAAACAGTGTTGGGGTGTCTCACTGGTTTTATAGCAACCACACTTCCTCACAAAAATGCAATCTAGTGATTATTTGGTCTTAATATCTAAGTCACAAGAAGCCATTTCATGACATTGTCTAAAAGTATAGTGTTGGATACATTTCGACAACTGACAAATCTAGCGACTTTCTGGGTAAACTTCAGCTACTTTCTGTAGGAGAAATTTGGCAACACAAACTCAACTCTGGAGAATGACTTTAGAAAACAAGCAAGGTGTTTTGAAAGTGCTGCCATAATTGCGGAGATAATTTTTTTGCTGTAAACACCAAGAAAACAATCTGTAATCTTAGATTTCCCAATCTTTAGTTCTGTTTAATATTCTTCCATCATCATTTTAGCAACAACTTAACTGCATCCTCCATTTTGCAAACAATCTTGTCCCACCCACTGTAACCTTAAATTTACATTTATTCTTCGCAATCATATATTTATTCCTTTGTTATCACATATTGTAAGAGTAAATCTGTTCATTCAGATGACTCTTTCTAGTTATACTAATTAAGGGTGATTCTGTTGGCTTAAGATTGCAGAGTTTAGGACATAGTGACATGATTAAATCAAGGTTGTTATTTTGCATAAGCACTATGTTTTCAAGCTAAAGAGTTTAGATTAGCTGTTTTTAGACCAGAAAGCACTTCTTCAGGATCGTCACCATGGGGACGCGCCATGGTTTCTGCCCATGTTTGATAATGGTCATTTTGAAAGTAGAAGTAGTCCTCTGCGAAGGACGAATGGGTTGCGAATAGTTCTCTCCATCTGCAGATGAAATAAAAGCTTTGTTTGGGAGAAGACTTTGTTTTGGTGATTCTCACACCGCCACGACTGGTCCTATAGGACCCGCAGGAACCCGCTCCCAACACAGGGCTCTACTACACATCCTTTCTTGAAAGGAGGAAAAACCCTTTGAAAACAGCTTTGGAGAGGACTCCAGAACCAGCAGACCACCCACTTATTTGGCAAAACAGAAACAAAAATCCAGCAGCAGTCAACAGCCAAGGCCAATAAACCATCGTAATTCAACAGGGATGGTTACCATCATTGACAAGGTTCTTTAGATAATTGGCAAAACAAAATCTGAAGGTCTCTAATTTGGAGGAAGACATGCGTTCTGCACTTGTCTTAGCACAAGACCCATTGCAGAAGAGTTTACACATTAAAATTGAAAGGCCACCTTAAATATTTTACACATATGGTCTTTATTGCTTTAAATGGAGGTGCCCTTAATACAGACAGTCAATTCACACACAGTACAGTAAACCCAACATGGTTTAGACATACTTTAATACAGGATATTATTAAATAATTTCATTAACCTCCTAGACCATAGTGACCCATGGGTAGGAGATGAGGTACGTCTCTTGATGGCTCACAGGTAAGCTTCCACCACAGGGATTCCTAGGACAGCCTCCAGTGGCTTTGGGGGGGGTTCCAGTACTTAAAAGGAAACTTCATTAGATCATGCAGAACCATATGAGAGCCATTTATAGTAGATTCATTAGGCAAGCAAACCTTGTAACAGCCACCAGCTACAAGCCACTGCTTAATCCTTGATGGTAAGTGGGCCAAGCACAACAGGCTGGGCTATAGCTGGAGATTTTTGCAAGCATCAGAATCTGTCGGTTTCAAAGAACAGAAATCAAAGCTCATGAATACAGACCTCTTCTGGTTTCCCTTCTCTTCCTGGCTCGGCACTTTGTGTCACAGCAGACACAGAGAGCACTGTCTGCACGGTTGTCAAGGAGCTCCCACCTGCAAAGAAGTTCCCATTTAAAATTGCAATCAGTGCCATTGTAGGTGTGGACACCAAGAATTTCAATTAACTTTGTTAAACAACTTGCCTTCCATTCTTTTTATCGTACTGACAAGCTTTCCTGCCACCATCCAAGTCTTTAGGATCCCAAGCCACAAGGCTGCAGTGGATGTAGACCTGAGCAGACAAAGTAAAGTGGTCTCATAGTCACCCATGAACACCCCACAGTGCAGCACACAGCATGAACAATTACATTTGACCCCATTTAACCTATTCACCAAGTGAAGTGGGCAGTCTGCAACAGCACCTATGGAGCAGTGTGTGGGAAATAGTACCTCACTGGTGTCACAGGGGGTCCAGAGATGCAAACCCACAATCTGCCAATTCCAGGGGCAACTCCCTAACCAGCAGCTGCCCCAAGAAACCCATTTTCTGTTCAACTGCTAATTCGCACTTACCTCTTCTCCATTAGCAAACATGAACGCTTGAAGATACAGTCTGATTTCAGAAGGGCTTTGTCTGGGTAAGAACCTCGAGTTACTCTTCTTGCTATCGACCAGACATCTAAGAAGCAGAAGTCACATCAGTGTCAGGTAGTTCTTCTAATAAGGTCATGGTGAACAGGGCTGGACTGGACACAGCTCAAAGTGCCCAGGCCAAGTTTTTGTCCCAGATGGTGAACGTACTTACCCCTTGTTTGCAATTATAGGATACACCTCGCTGTCCTGGGTCAGCTCCGGGGTAGTGGATGCCACACACTTTTCCAACAGCAGAACCAGTGGCTGATGGGAATGTTGTTCAACAGCAGCGGCGATTGGGATTAGCGAGCCCAAGGAGAATGTAGTCGACGTGGCCACATCACTGAAGTCAGCTGCAATCACACTGCAGTTTTACCGATACAGCTCACTTAAAATGAACACCACAACCAAAACATTTGACCAACCAATCACTACACCTGAAGAGGTTTCCTCGCTTCCTATAGGGGAGCCTTAAGAGGGAGGTTCCCTCACTGTGAGGACTAGACAAGGCCCCTTCTGATGCATCAAACAGTGGAAGGAACACCTCAAAACCAACCACTTTGGGGCAAATCTTTGTTAGCAGGCTTTGAAAAGTGTTGGCTGGTGAAACTTGGCCAACATTACTAAAGCCAGCAGGGTGTATAACCATCAGTCTAGATGTTTCCCAGTTTGGCTTAACTGTTCTTAATAAAGAGAATCCAGTTAGAAGCTATGCTAAATGTTAGTTTGGCTGTACTTATGCTAGCAGACAACATTGGTGAACACCACTAGGATTTCCAACAGCTGTACAATGTATTTGTTTAAGACTTGTCCACCCACATTTCCTCCACCAAGAACCTGCCCCATAGACACCAGCTGACAATTGAAGCTTAATATGAACTTTGCACATTTAGAACTTACAATATACCCAGGCGTACTAATAATTAGGGCTGTACAATGTACCATCTGTTCATCATTCACAATACTGACCTCTGAAATACTGAACACACCAGCACGCAAAGGAGCCTATCAGTGCTCGGCAGGGTGACCAATCACAGCTCAAGGTCTTCATGAAATCTAACAAACCTAATTTTACCCAACAAAAGGTGTGCGTGAATCAGTGCATGAATGGGAAGAGCTAAACTGCTGTTGCCAGAATTAGGATATACATTTAAATAGACGTTGGCTTTGTGACCTCAGAAAAACAGCATTGAAAACAGAATTTGTAGCTCATTTTCCATAAATGGACTATGGATCTTGGAGTAAATGCAGCTTTTGAAACAATGCAGACTTTAATCCATTTTAATTTCAGAATAGTGATGTGGGAACTTTAGTGCCTTAAAAACGTGTCAATCAACACGAAGCACTACTCGTGATCCCAACATTGCCAATATGGTGTAGCTCTATGAGCTCCATGAGAAATAAATTATATTCTAAAACAAATAAATTAAACAGCATTGAGTGGTGCTTGCCCAACTTCCAGGGCTCAAAAGTACAGAAATAGAATAATGTAGTTTGCTGAGACCAAGTCAAGCAACCACACAGAGCTAAGATAGATTAGTTTGTTTAACTTTTTAGATACCGTCCTGCTTTTAACTTCACCTTTCATGAAGCTCATGTGAAAGACCAAGTCCGCCCGTCCACTGGCCTGCAGCCGCACCGGGTCAAACACAGGCGGACTCCATCCAGCAGGCCTGAAAAATCCACAGTCACCGGTCATTGATCTGTTCTGTGCAGAGGCAGATTTCACCAAATGCTATTACAGTTCACAGCTACACACAACCTTTCATAAACACAGACAACAGGAGAGATGTTGGTTGTCTTTGACAGGGCCATCGACAACAGTTCATTTTCAAATACAAGTTCATCAGCCGTCACCTGCAACAGAACAGACAAGCCTTCAAGAATCACACAGTA
Source organism: Hemigrammopetersius urotaenia (assembly GCA_037974485.1). Lineage (NCBI taxonomy): Eukaryota > Metazoa > Chordata > Actinopteri > Characiformes > Alestidae > Hemigrammopetersius > Hemigrammopetersius urotaenia. The sequence goes on along the minus strand of JBBPDC010182588.1, from coordinate 7,516 downwards.
TATTCACTCCTTAAACAAAGCAATAACTAGAATAGAATACAGAGCAGAACAGAAACCTGACAGACAAAAAATATAAGAGTACAGTAATCCCCTGCTTTTCACAGGGGTTATGTTCCAAGAGCACAAGCATCTAGTGAAAAAACTAATGCCCATTTTATAGTGTAAACCCTAAATCTGCCCCAAGGACACTTTAATTTCATCTTACTCACTTTACTGCATGACTTTTCAAGAAAATGTAAAAGGTAAACACATATTTCACTTGTGTGAAAAGAGCCAGAACAAATACTTATTTGCAGTTTCCACATTACGGTGGGGATCTCCACATAAAACTGAGTTTGGCTCAAAAAAAAGTGACCAAAACTGCAACTCTTGATCTGTATAAAACTGGGAGATTACTGTACTTACAAACTATGGGCTAAAAGTACCTTTATTCTGCACAGTATATAAACAGTGTGTGCAAATGAGTGGTTCCATGCTTTATAGTAAAGAATGGTGCAGAAGGCATGGACTGGGGAGTCCATGGGGTGCATACATATTGCATACATAAATATTTATATTGAGTAACTGGGAGTATTAGGTTAATAAAGGGATTATCATGGGGTGCATATACAGAGTACTATGGTAAGTTGGGTATTTTATGGTATGGCATGTGCTGTTGAGTGATTGTGAAGCAGGTCAAGCAAAAAGACTTTTACCAGAATACTCCCTAGACACACTCTCACTGTTTACTCCCTGATATACACACTAAACTATGCCCATAGACCATAACACTATACATCTGCATTTTTTCTTTCACACTTACATTTGAATGAGTTATCCCTCAAGAAAATGCGAATTTCAGTGAACCCTACCAGCCTCCTGAAACTGCAGTCATCAAACCTGGTGTGAAATATGACCTCCGCCCCCCCAGGCCTGACTGATATGCTGGATGGAAGACAGTCACCCAGACGGAGGAACCAAGGATCAGTCACAGTTTTGGACTCAGACTCAGTCCACCGAACCAAAACGGAGTTTTGACCACACTGCACCGAGACCTCTGGAGAAAGAAGGTCCACAGCTCAGTCCAACAAGGCCTTCAGAGACAAAACCCAAAAGAACAGAAGACTTTTACCTCCTCGAACACGAACCCGAACCCAAGCCAACCAGCTGAGCACCAACACACTTCTCAAACAGAGCGCCATCATTCTGATACAGCAGGAAGCCATCTGAGAACATTTAAAGGTTCTCCAAGGTTCCAGCTGGTAAAACCACTGACAGCTGCAGCACAATTGGCTTAATTAGTGGGCGGAGCCTAATCAGAGCCCCACCTCCTGTCTGTAGAGTGTAGTGCTGACTCTCTGTTCAGTTAACTCACAGCCCAGTCACTCCTTGATAAAATCCAAAACTCTTTTAGACACAGACGAGTATCAATCAGAGATTGCTCATTTACAGCTGTCTGTTCTAATCAGGGTTGCTTTTCATTAAAACATCCTTTTGTGCTTATGAATATAAACATCGTTGTTCTTGGAAGACATTGGAACAGGTCCCAGATGAGCAGTCCTGCTCTGTTAGACACTGGTCTACCTGTCTGCAAGCTACTTATTTCCACCTTCCGTAAATATGGAATTATATAGATGGCTGAGAAATGAAATGTAAAACACACAAGATGCTTCTTAAACCATACTAAGATGCTAGAACAGCTTGAGTCACAGGTTCTGCAGGTCTCTGGAACTGAACTGGAGGGACAGAACACCATTCTTGAAAAAAATAGTTGGTGTTTTGGTGAGCGCTTTCTAACATCAGTCCAAAATATCCCACAGGTGAGAGGCGAGATCCGTTACTGTGAAGGCCATAGTGTTTAACATGATCTTCATACCCAGAAGACACCTTGTGATCTGTGGATGGGAACATTGTTATCCTGGAAGACACTGATCAGAATGGAAATGTGGATCAGCCAGAAAAGCCTTGTAGTCTCAAGTCTTTGTAAACAAGTCTTGAGACTTGACCTCGAGCACAAACAGCGACTCTAAATGTGGGATGTTTGAGCTCTCAATGTTCAGAAGATATGCTAATTGGCCCCACCCCACAATTACAACTGGCTGTTACATAGCAGGGGGCTGCATGCTGTGATATGCCCTCACCAACATGGAGGATTTGCCTTAAATGATCTTAAATTTAAATGTTAAATATGAAAAATATAACTCTCTCTAAATGTGAAACTCCACAGTTAGATGGGACTTGGTGACCCCTTTCCAACGACCCCTCAAAAGCCGTTAGTATATGAAAACCGTTCATCTTGGACAAAAGCAATGGGACACCGGGGCAAGGTTTTCGGGTTGTTGGTATAAATAATTCCATGAAATGAACACCGTTTACGAGTTTTGACTCGAGTCACAGCACTGAGTCAGAGTCAAGTCTCAAGTCTTCAATTGTGCGACTTGAGTCCCAATCTCCACTCAGTGCCAACAAGCAGCGCTCCTGCACTTATGCTTCTTTGATATACTGTTAGTGTTTCTATTTTCAGCTTAGTGGTTAGGGAGTTTTCTCTGTGATCAGGAAGTTGTGGGTTCAATTTCCAAGACTGCTAGCAGCACCACTGAGGATCCCTCGAGCAAGATACCATCCTCACACACTGGTCACTTTCATGTCTGTGCAGTTTTTTTCCCTGAGACCAATAAACTTTCCTGATTCTATTGGAAGTTGAAGGCTTATCTGCTTTCTTTCTCCACTTTAGTCCTATTTATACAGGACACTGAAGTCAGTATGATTTTTTTTTATGTTTCCCACTCGGTGTTTAGTGCATTGAGTGCGCCTTTAGAGGCAATTAGCCCAATACTGGGCATCAATCTGGTTCACAAAGGGCCTATTACACTGCAGGTTCCCATTCTAACCAAGCAGAATGCCTATCTACTCAAGGGAAGACTGACCAATCAGTTAAACGAGAAGATTCAGGTACTTTTGTTTGATTGGCATTAAGGCCTGCAGCCTCATTAGAATGGTGTCCACTGTTAGAATACACCAAGCCTATAATGAAACCCATAAAGCCAAAACACTTATAGGACAAGTCAGAATTCTCATATACACACCAAGACGACTGAAGCCGTGTGTTTATTTCTCATTCATGTTTACAGACAGACCGATAAAGACCCATATCTGAGCACCTTCAAAAAAAAAGGCTCAATCTTCTGTACACAATACATGCTGTTTGAGGAAACTGATGCACGTCCATAAGATTGTCAACGTTTACAGATGCAAACTTGTCTTCAGTCAACTCAGGTCTTCAAACCAATTCTGTTTTTCCTTTACTGTGAAGAGAAATCAAAATGGGCAGTGAGGAAGTCATAGCATCTCCAGGTAACGAACATCAGCACCAACCTCCTAGCGATGAAGGCCACCTTGAAATGCCTTTTCTTGATCTTCCCGTTATCATCAGGGGTCCCACTACAAGACTCTGGCCTGCTCCATGGAATTCTGCCAACAGGAAACATTGGAAGTAATCACAAATTAAAATGCATTACATGAGCAGGGTATCATGGTTGAGAGAACCGCCGGACGTATACTTCACCGGAATGCAAACCCCGCCTCAGCCGGCGCCCACAGCCGTAATCACAGCAATGGCACAGATGGTTCTTTGAAGAGTCGTCTAAAAGTTGCCACCTGTCATTGAAAACACCAGCATAGCAGAAATCAACAGTAAAGCAGTTCTGGCTGAAAATTTAACCTTAAGAGAGGTATTTACTCTTCCAGGTCTTTATTATAGTGGCAAGTTTTCTTCTCTTCACTCAGGTTATCAGGGTCCCACACCATGAGTTTGCAGTGGATGTAAACCTAGTAGTAAAAAAAAAAAAAGGCCTGAATAAGACTACGACTAACTTCAGTAGCCATCCTTTAACAGCACTCAGCCTAGAGGATCTGAAACTAAAGTTTATCCACTATGCTGTCCAACCACCAGCCCATTAGTATCAGATCTGCACCAACTGGAGCTTTAATCTTTGACCATGTATTCTTTTTACTTCCTACCATTTTTAAAGCTCCTTATTTTGATTGCATTCCTGTAAAGCACATTGAAATATGTATGATAATTCACTACATAACTGTAGCCAAATAATTAAAAACAGCATCAGTCAGTAAGAAGGAAAACATTTCAGGAAGCTCAGTAAAATTGACCGACTCCATTAGGAGATATGATCATTCTTAGCAATCAATATGAATTTGCATATAGAGCCTTCAGCTGGATATGGTCACTCTTAAAAAAAAAAAAAAAAAAATTAAGATAAAGAATTGCACCGTGAATAGAAGGGCTTTTTTTAAATGCTGATTTGGATAAAGCATGTTGGAAAGGGGGAGAGACACCAAGGTAGACTTACCAGGCCCCTCATTTTGTATGTGGTAATAAACATTTGATTTTCTAATCAAAAGGAACCAAAACTCATTTACACCAGCATCTCCAGTAACTGGTTCTCTCACATGATTTCCAATAGGAGGAGGAGCTCAGCACAAATTTACCATGACATTCTTGATTTGCTTCGGGCTCAAGGACATGCAAAGCTTGTTGATCTGACCATCCTGTCCTACATGTAGCTTAAACTTCATTACTATTGGCCATTTAGAACTTACCTCCTGGTCTAGTGCAAAGCTGAAGGCTTGTAACTGAATCACGATTGATGAGGAGTGATATCTCGGCAAGAACCTGGAGTATCCAGTCTTACTGTCCACAAGGCATCTAGAAAACCAAACACCAGTTAGTGGTTCCTGCAGAGGGCGCTGTGCCTCTGACCTAATTAAACACACCCCTTGTTAGCGATGATCGGATACACCCCGGTCTCTGGTCCGAGTGTTTGGGCAGCGGAGGCCACACACTCCTCCAGATGCAGCATTAGGGGCTGATGGGCCTGCTGGTCAACTGCAGCCCAGATGTGGATGAAGGAGCCCAGGGGAAAGGTACTGGAGGGGGCAGGGCCACTGAGGTCATCTGTTTGAAGGACAGGAACGTCAGCCAAAAATTCTGTGACTCCTAAACACACAACTTCATGATCTAAAGCCCCTTCTCCACATGTGAACAGGAATCAGAACCATTTTTTCTCAGTACAGAACGGTTCCTTGCACCAATTGAGAAAAGCCAAAATTTAACATGAAAGTCTAAACAGTGGAACACAAAATGTTATTGTAGTCAAAATCCACAAGGATGTTGCTATTGAAATAAAGTCACCAAAAGTGAGTCCTGCTTGAAGCAGTTTTTGCTTCACTTAATCAGAAAGTAGGAGGTGCATCAAAGTATCTATCCTGTGTAATTTAACCCCCCCCAAGACACTCACCATTCAGAAGACCCATGTGGAAGGTCAGACTTCCCTGACCTTGCAAAACAACACCTTCAGGATGATGGCCCAATTCAGGTCTGAAATATAGATTTATATAAATATAGCTTTATAAAATCAGTGACTGGTTTAAAACTCAAATCCTTCAGTGACTAACAGTACCTTTCATAAACACACTTAACAGGACGGGTGAAGAAAGCAGGGCTCGGCTTCACTAAGGGCCTGAAGGCCAACTCACTTTCATAGATCAGCTTCTTTCCTGTTCTCTGATTTTCAAAAAAGTACTTTCATTAGATTGCAGCGCATTATTCAGTTTACACACAGCAACTAATCGTTTACCTTTTGTCTGAAATTGCATTCAGACGGGTGGTACTGGAAAACTGCCTTCCCCCCTCCATCCGGAAAATGGGAGAATGTGGAGGGAAAGCAGCGTCCCAGGAGAAGGCGAGAGGGCATGGTGGCCCAGTCCTTGCTGACATTCCACGTGACTGTGATCAAGTCGGTTTTGCATTCTACCTGAAAATCTGAATAACGAATAAAAACAAGTGAAAGACAACAAGTGTCTGAGTTCCAGGCAAGATCTGATCACACATTCAGCAAGTGACAAACCTGACAAAACAATAAGAGCAGTGCTCCTCTACCTTCAGAAGCTGAAACCAAAGCTGCAGCAGCTAAAAGAAGAACCCATTGCCTCAAGAAAGACATGTTAGATGAGCTAGAGTCAAACACAGGCCTAGGCCGGGCGCTCCTGAGGACAGCTGGATTTAAAAGCTCCAGGCCTCTAATGAGCTCCACAAGCAGCAGCACCTGCTGGGGCAGAACTTCCAGCTCCAGGCCTTCAGAGGGCTCCATAGAGTCTCAGCACCTTCATACAGAGAGAACACACTTGCTTGTAAGTGTGAGGCTGAACACCTCACTTCACCCTCATCATGATTGAGTTAAGAAAACAATTGCTGTAATGTAATTATATATATATATATATAAATAAATTTTTATTTATTTTATTTATTTATTTTTTTTGGGGGGGGGGGGTTGTTTGTTTTTGTTTTTGTAAAAAATAAGGTTAATTCAGCCTGTGATTCTTTATGAAGCTTCTGCGATGTGTATAAAGTTACACTACAATAAAAGCAGCTGCTTGTCATTTAAATCAGCAGTTTCCTCCACGATCAACAAAGTTTTCTGATTCTGATTCTTATTGGAATTTTAAATGCTGGTGTTTTATTCCAGAGTAGATATAGACATTTTTTTTCTTTATTGTTGCAAAAAGCTGCATTCAGTCCATATTTTTAAATCAAGTTTTTGAGGTGTCTTTAATGTAAAATGACAGTCAGGGCCTTTACCAGTTTCCTATTGGGATTTTCAGTTCCACTTTAAATGCTGCAGCAGTTAAATTCTGACCCCTGTACAGATTTGTTTGTTGATTGATGGATTATCGAAGTTTAATTCTGTCCATAATCCCTTTCTTGGTCGGTTGTGGGGTCTTTCGTGAGATCAGTAGATTTTCGGGCTCATAATAAAAAGAAATTACTCTAAATTCGATCATAGGAGTGAAATTTAGAATGTGCGTAACACCACACCTTCTAAATCACTGCGCTGGGACAGCTCAGGTGAATTTGCATTCTGAAACGCCCCCATTTACCATATATTATGTTAATATTGCATTTCAGAACCGTTTAAAGTTTTATTCAATTGAAAGCGTTTAATATTTATAGTATTAATAGCATGTCTAATGCAAAATGATGCAGTGAGGAGAATGTGGAGTGCAGTGAGGATTTAAAGTGGCATTGTGAGAGTCCCGTGGTTGTGGTGAATGTCAGCAGTTTAGAAGTACAATAACTGTGTGGATATTGTAGACATTTCTTGTTGGAATAATGGAGAAGCGCGCAAAGAAAAGAAACGTTTGCGAGACTGAGACTGAAGTCTGAAGCTGGGAGTAGAAGCTGGGAATGAAACCAAAATTAGGAATTTCAATGATGGCATGAAATTCCCGCTTAACTTCCACTTGTGCCGGACTTGGGTATGGAAACTGAATATAGTTTGGGACCAGGGAGAATCTTGCGTTGTGTTTTGTACTGTAGCATAGCTCCCAAGTCATGACACAAAAGACCTTTTTCACAACTTCCGCATTTTTGACCGGACATACGCAATGGTAGGGTATCTTTTCTTCCGCCGGTATACAGAAATGCCGCAAGAAGCGATCTCTTGTTCTTGTATGGTGCCGG
>JBBPDC010182579.1:0-15753 GCA_037974485.1 Hemigrammopetersius urotaenia | reverse complement strand
TGTCTCTGTAACTAATGACTGTAAGACTGTCCCTGTAACTAATGGCTGTAAGACTGTCCCTGTAACTAATGGCTGTAGAAGTGCTTCACCTTGACTGTGAAGTTGAGCATCAGGCAGTCTGGATGGGCCTCAGCTAGTTTGTAGAAGAGGTCTCTCCATGTAGTGTGAGCGATCATCTGCTCCAGCCACGCTGGCGTCTGAAACGAGCACAAATAGATCCGTTTCAATACAAACAAAGTAAGTTCTTCATTTGCAACATACAGACAGTATCAAAAAGTGACTGATTCCTTAGGACAGTGGTTCTCAACCGGTGGGGCGCGGTGGGGGCGCGGTGGGGAGCCTTGCGTGAACACAATGTGTAAAATTAACACAATGTGTTTTCAGTGTCCTATATACATTTTGTACAATGGTGTCCATATAAACTGCTGTTCATGTGATGAACAGGAATGTGAGAACCACTGACAGCTCACATGATATTTTTTTATTTACAATACTATTTAGTGAGTCAACAAAGAAACATAGCCCCTGACACATACGCTTGGGTAGTAAGTTTAACTTCAACCATTTTCTAGAGGGTTAAAGTGCTGGGGGTTAAGCTTGTCAAATTAACCCCTAGTATAAAGGATGATAATAAATATGCCACAGACTGCTCAAATAAGTAAACCCTGTTGGTGAACTGCTGCCCTCTTCAGGTTAAGTCTCCAACTCACTCTAGACTGGAGGTTTTGTAGCCAAAAAAATCAAGAACAGAATATTTGTAAAAAGGTAATCTCTGATCTCAAGACTCTCCCCATTTTCCTGAGCTCTGAAATCAGTGTTCAGCAAAAGCTGAGATCCACTACTCTGATGTTTAGCCGCACACATGGATCTTTTGGATCCATGTGTGCGGCTAAAGCATCCACTTAAAAGCTGTAAACGTAAATGTAAATTAAGGAAACCCACCTCAACACCACTAGTAAAGATGAGCTTTAATAATGAATAATAATTCATAATAACAAGGATAACATTAATACTTACAATAGATTTTCATTAATGCTTAAATAATCATTTTCCTTCATTTCGTCATCATTTATGTATCCATACAAAACTAAATCCAGGTCTGATAAACAGGTTTCAGGAGGTTGTGTCAGGAGTTCTGTCCTCCTGAACTGCCAGGGTTGAATTCAAACATCAGTATATCTTTTCCTTTTGCCATTTTGAAATTTGAGGTCAGCCTGGGCCTGATCTGCTCCTCACTGCGTGTTTGGTGCTAAATGATTATCATGCCGTGCGCCTGTCTGATTTTTCCAATTGTTTATGTAGATTTCTTCTAGAAATTGGAGCCATTTAGATTTTTAAACTGCATTCAGGTTAAAAAATAAAAATAAAAACAGAAACTCTACCTCTCCTTCAACGGTGAAGATGGAATCGGCTTTTTGTGGGTCGAAGTGTTTAATGAGGAGGCTCTTCAGATGGTTCTCTACTCGTTCCTGCACCTGAGCTGGCTCCACACCTACACAGACACACAGACACACAGACACTGTACTGAAAAAAATCAAGATTTACTAATCCTTTAATTTACAAATAAATTCAAGAGAATTTTTAAATATATAGGAAAATCCATAAAGATTACAAGAATCTGTACAGTGTTCAAACGTAATGTAAAAACTATATATGTGACTACCTTCACACTGATTAAAATGCTTCATGATGCTTTAACCTGGTAAATCAGTGACATTAGTGCAGCCGTACCCATCTGAATGAGCCACTCGGCCAGGAGGTTGACCGTCTGCGCCACTGCAGAGTAGTTCTCCGACAGGAGCTGGATTACATGCTCAGGTGAACCACCTGCCTGGAAATAACTGGGAGGGAATAGAGGAATCAAACACTTTAAATACATGCACAACATTAAAATACATGACAATGTATGGCTTGTCAGTGATAATGATATTCATCTTGTGTTTGTCTCACTTTCTTTCTATCATTCCCTCTTTCTACTCATACACAGAAATATACATGCATGCTCAAACAGACACTGTCTTTTGGCTGCACACAGTTTCATGGTACTCAGACTTCTATTTAAGGTTATGAGTTTTATTATTTGCAAAATGAAAACTGTTAATTGTTCCTTTAGTATAATATTCGTCTCAGGTGGTGCTCTTTCTTAGACCAACAATGAATTTACCTGACTTGTGCCTGCTACTACAAATAATAATGATAATAGTAGTAGCTGTACTTAATTATATTAAATAGTAGAAAGTAGATCTATTGAAAAATAAAACAAAGAGCAAATGAAAAAGTTATTTACGTTTTTAAAGTGTTAAACACTGTGGGCTCCATGATGTAGTCTCTACTGGAGAACTTCTGAAGACATTCCTCCTGGACTTTGCCGTCTGCTTCTCCGTCCGTGTAGCCGTCCTCCTGCACAAAAACAGCACATTAGGCGCAACAGTGATGTTTACTGCATAATAATGGAGGAAACAAAAACATTCCAGAACAAAAACAATCCAGATTTACAAAATCATAATTTCCTGGAGGATATCTGCATTTGTGGCGACTGCACAGACACTCAAACAGAAAGACAAGAACAATATAAATTATAAAGTCTAAATAGAAAAAATACTCAATTAGATACACACTATATATACACATGTTGAGGTATAAATATTATATAGATAAGTGAATAACTAGTAACACAAAATAGTAGTTTGGAGTTGTTCTCTATACCGAGTTCATTATTGCACATAATAGAGATTATTAAAAAATTAGATGTGATAATAGAAGTGCATGGATTGTGACAATGAAGCATACTTTCCCTTATGTTCATTTTTAATGTTTGTGACAAAATCATTTATAAATAGGGTGAAAGAGGGTAAAGTGCTTTTCCATTTACAAGAATGCAAAGTAATAGCATGAGCAATCTGAAATATTTGCAACCAAGTTGCAGATTACATATTCTACACTATATGGACAAAAGTACTGGGACATCTGACCACTACACCCGTGGGGACTTTAATGACACTGCTTTCAAGTACAGACTTAAATATGGAGTTGGATCCCCTTTACAGTTATAACAGCTTCTACTCTTCTTGGAAGGTATTCCACAGGATTTTGGAATTTGTGTCCATTCAGTCTGTAGAGCATTTATGCTGAGGTAAGGGCTCTGTGTGGACCAATAAAGTTCTTCCACACCGAACTCATCCAGCCATGTTTTTATGGACCTTACTTTGTGCACTTGGGCACAGTCATGCTGGAATAGAAAAGCTTCTTCACCTATTTGTGTCCCCAAAGTTGGAAGTATGGCGTTGTCCAAAATGTCTTGGTCTGCTGAAGCATTAATATCGCCCTTCACAGGATTAGACAGGGTGCTCAAAAACCTTTTGAGCACACTGTCTAAGGGGCCCATCTGAATTCAATAATAAGAGGTCTGTCCCAATACTTTTTGCCAACAGCGTTATCTGCAAATTGTTTGCTGTGTGTACTGTAGGTGGAACAGAAATAGGAGTGAAGAGGCTGGAGAACCTAAGAGCAGTGAACAGAGCCACTTTAAATCACTTGAGTTTAGAACTGAGAATGGAGAAGATGATTTTCCTCCACCGTGGTTTTTAAAACCCAGTTAAATGTAAAATCTGCTCTCACCGCGGTCCCTTCCCAGTCTGCAGCTCCTCCATAATACTCCTCATCCATCTTCAGCCTTAAACCCTTCAAATGACAAATACTCAGGTTTTAATGTCTGTCTCTGTGCAGGTGTGTTTTTGTGTATTTCCAAAATAAAGGACGCATACATTGTGCGTAATTAAACACGCCCCCCTACAGCCTGGTTAAACCCACTCCTGCCGCCTCCTGTCCGGGAGGAACGCGAAAAATTAGTCGGCTCTTTTTGAATCGGCTCATAAGAGTCGGTTTCCTCAGAGCCGGAATCAGAAAACTTTATTGATCCCAGATTAAATCATTTATGTTCCGACTGCACAGACTTCCAAAGACACAAAGGCAAGAACAATATATAAACGTCTGAATAAATCCAACAACAACTCAGTATGAGATTAAAGTATTATTTATTATTCAGTCCATATTTGTAGTATATATATTTTAATTGTTCTATTTATGCTTAGGGTACATTTCCCCTTATAAATAATGTTTCAGTCTACCCATCATCCATCTAAACCCTGCTAAATACATTATATTGTCAAAAATATTGGAACACACTTGTGGGTTTGAGGTCTAGGCCCCTTACTTTCAGTAAAGAAAAATGCTTCAGTTTCCAATTTTGTGGACACAATTTGGTTTTATTCTGATATTATGGAAATTTTAAGAATTAGTATAATGACACTGAATGATTTAAGTGATATATATGCACACATCCTAATAAACAGCTACTTTAAATTTACTATATTATAGTAATTATATTTTATAAAAGACAGAAGTGGGGAAATGAAGAGTCGTTTGGGAGTTGAAAGAATCGACTCTTCTTAGTGTGCTGATTCAAACGATCCGGATCACTATAAAAATTCTTCCCACGGTCAGTCCCACCCAGCCAGCCGGCCTACTGCGCATGCGCGTCACTGACACGCTGTATTAACTAGTGTTTATTATTAACTTGGCTTTAAATATTACGTAATACATTAAATCAACTCAAAATATTTTTTGTCAGAAAAGTGTTGTGAGCTGGGTTAGAACCAAAAGTGTATGTTCAGACAAAAGAAAACACTGAACTTAATTTGTCTTCACACTGTGTTCACACTGCAGGACAAATTTGATTTAAAAAAAAGTGACTGTATCTGATTTGTATGGTCAGTGTGGGGAGCAGTGTGTGGGGACGGTACCTTACTCAAGGGAACCTCAGTTGTGCCACTAAACTATTCACATTTAATTAATGTAAACCTATTTTTCCCCTCTATAGCAAACAGTACTAAAATGAATAAAAAGGCATCCGGTGATCTAGTGGTTAAGCGTTCGCCTTGCGTCAGGAAACTGTGGGTTCGACTCCCAAGACTGCTAATCACCACGGAGGTTCCATTGAGTTAGGTACTGCCCCACACGCTGCTCCTGGGTGCTGGGTTCCTGCCTGCCCGGCTGCCCGCTGCTTGGTAAATGGCTAAAAATGCAGAGGGAGAATTGCATGCTGTTCATGCTGTGGCGTGGTCACGTATGACAGAATGATCACTTTCACTTTTTACGTTTTAAGTGAGTTTGAAATAAGCCAAATTTAAGTGTGGTTAATTACAAGAGTGACTTTACTGTGACGGCTTACATTTTCAGCTCTGATCGTTTGTTTCTTCTCCCAAAGGCCCAGGTTGGACCTTTGGAGACACAAAGTGCTGCAGAGGATCTGCCAGTTTCCCTCTTTTACTGGTGAAATATATTCTATAATTCTGACCATGTTTACAGATATTCAAATATGGTGTATAATTGTAGTACTGTAATGCAGATCCAGCTGGGATGCATCAGGGATGCAGATTATGTTGCTTGTGTCTGTAAAACTCTTTCATTTGATGGACCACCAGACGACCACTTTAAAGACACTTTAACAGCCGTGTTCTTCCAGTCCGGGGAACCCCACACTCGGCACATTTTGTACTTCGTGTCATGTAGTGCACCTGATTCACACACACTTTAACTAATTAACTCACTGGGTGGGTCAGGTGTGTAGAGGGCAAAAATGGGCCAAGCATGGGGTCCCATGTGTATATATACTGTGTATATGTGTGTATTTATGTATATGTGTACATTACTGTGCAAATGTCTTGACCGCACTAATGTTTTCCTATTATGCTTCCAATGGTCCAGACTTTCTTGTATTTTAATGTCTTCTTGAGAAACAGTTTCAGAGGAATGTTTTTGTTTGTTAAGACACACAGTGACCTACGAATGAATCATTCAAGCAGAACAAAGATCATCTAACTGAAGTCCTGTAACAGTGAATAAACAGGAGCCGATGATTTCAGATGATCAGGTGGTGATCAGTATACTGGTGGAGCTGAATGCTGAGTGGGTGGAACTCCTTTATCTAGGCTCCTTGTATCTTTAGGTAATTTGCAGCCTGTCACAGTAACACATTCGTTCCCATTTCTTTAATTTAGTCTACACAAAATGCCAAAGATAGGTGATTCAAAGTAAAATATAAAGAAACGAGGTGGCTTGAGACTTCTGCACAGTACTGTAGATATGTATGTATATAAGTTTTTCTAAATCATTAAAGGAATATTCCATGTTTCATGTTTTTAAAGTTTTTTTTGAGGGAGGACGATTCTAATGACCCGCCTCATCAACTTTCATGAGATGCACAACTGCATTCAGATTCAAAATCGTACTATCAAATATAAGTATTTAAACTACGTTCAACTATGTGCTCACTAAAAACAGAGGCAGGCGATTCAGGTTCTCTCTGGGATTTCATTCCAACTGCCTGGTTTCACTCAAACCATTAGTAAAGGCATCCAGGCATTTTTAAACAAAATCCTGGAGAGGATTTTGAATGTCTGCATCTGACCTGTCCACCTCAGAGAGGTGGAATAGCTACTACTGCAGCTGGATTAGATTAGTGCCACAACCTGGAGATGGAAAGTATCTGCAAAAGTGTTTTCTTTAATACATGGAGGGCTTTTACACTCTGAAAACTATATGTTTTTTATATTTTAGAGAAAACAGCATATTCCTTTAATGTGACTGCTACAGTAATTCCGAGATTTAAACCAGTTGTTCCATGGTAGGTATAACAGTAATTATGATATTGACTGGATTATTATTCCTTCTTCAGTAAAGAGTTAACTAAAACAGCTCCATTATGATCTAATAACGCCATAATCAGCTTTAGAACATTGATAGATCTTTCAGTGTTCACCACTGTGTGCATGAGTGTGTGTGTGTGTGTGTGTACGATTCAGACAGTGTTACACTCTTCTTTTACCGCTATAATTTGAATCTTTGTACAAAATGTACAGTAAGTGTGAGACATGGGAGGAAAAAAAAAGCAACAAATACACTGAAAACGTACGGTAGAGAGAGAGAGTCAGGCAGGAGGGCGATCGATACTCAAAATCTCACTCACTTATTGCTGCAGCGAGTCTCAACTAGGAAACAAAAGCAAGGAAAAAAAAAAAGACCAAAAATAAACATATTAGCTTAACACCCCCCCCAAAACACCTGTACCACATTTTGCAGAAGACATGACCGTCTCAGACTGGTCAGTAGTTATCAAGAGTCTTTTTTTTGACTCAAATGATGGTGTTTTTGCAAAAAAAAAAAAAAAAAAAAAAAGTATAAAATGACAAATAAATAAAAGATAATAAATACAATGTTTGTGTTACAAGGTGGACCAATAGAGCACCAATAATCTGGCCTGTGGTCTCATGGGTAGCAGGACAGGAAGCTGTGGTACAGACAGTTATGACAGGGTTCGTTTTTGAGTGTTTTTTTAAAGAGCAGCTTTTTTGTATATTTGTTTGTTTGTTTTAAACAAATGACCACCAGAGGGGAGGACCCTGAACCAAATCGGACTCCGTATCTCTCTGAACACGTCGCGCGCTGACCTTTTCTCCCTCTTTTTTGTCTTTTCACTCTTTTTTAGCAAAGGGATTTGGTTTGTTGAAGAAATGAGAAACATTTTTGCATTTGGATTATTATTATTTTGTTTTTGTTTTTTTTCCTCTCCTTCAAAAAGAGTTTAAAGCTATTAAAAAAAGGGAGTCATGCCCCCACCTCTCCCTCCCCGCCTCCAAAAACGTAGGCTATTGGTGACGGGAAAGAAAAACAAAAAAGGAAGAAAAAAAAAAAAAGCTAAACAAAACTTGTCAAAAGCAAACAAATATATATAAATAATATATTTACACATATAAATATATATTTATATATACTGTATGTTTCTTATTTTGTACTACACAGCATCGGTTGTTTCTTCGTTGAATCCTGAAATAGAAACCAGAGACAAGGTCAAACAAACCAAAGAAATAAAAGGTGAAAGAAAACGTGTTAAAATGAGTTGAGTGACAGACAGTGGCCCCTCCCCCCCCCCAGCGCTCCATTAGAAACGGTCCACCTTCACTCCTGACTTTGGACCAGTTTTGCAGTTTCTCTTTTAAACGTTCCGGTATGGTGTGGGTTTAAGGGAGGCTGGTCGTCGGTCAGGAAGGAAAGGAGCGACGCTGAGCCACGTTCCAACAACGTTCCACCTGGAGAACGTTTGGTGGGAACCGTAGGAGGCAGGGTGGAGCCGAACAGCGCAATGAAACATATCTTACTTACATCTTAGCTCATTATACACGTACAGTCGTGATCAAGGCACAGGGAGCTTCTACAAGTTACTCTTTTTTTCTTCAATAAAGTTGTACAAAATAATACATTTTACAGTCTGTACAATAATAATAATCATAATAATCATAATCATAATAATCCAGCAGAGAAATAAAGAAAGAAATAAAGAACAAAGCCAAGCTGAGGTGGGTCGGTGAGAAAGAGTGTGAGAGAAGGAGCAAAAGGGGAACAGAAAAAGAGATAGAGGCAAAGAAACAGAGAGAGTGAAAGAAAGAAAGAGGGTAGAGAGAGACTGAAAGGGAGAGGAGAGAGAGAGCTAAACAGAGAGAGATTGAAAGGGAGAGGAGCGAGAGAGAGAGCTAAACAGAGAGAGAGTGAAAGAAGGAGGGTAGAGAGAGACTGAAAGGGAGAGGAGCGAGAGAGAGCTAAACAGACAGAGGGAGGGGTGGGAGACTGGTAGTAAGAGTAAGAATGAGATAGAAGGAGGGAGAGAGATAAACAGAGAAGGAGAGAGAGAGATAGTGTTTGGTAAAAGTGTGCTGAGAGATGAAGGTTAAATGGCGTGTAAAGGCAGAGCTGCACACACAGTGCACCAACACACAACAGGGGAAACTAACAAACAGAAAAGACTTGTATTATTACAGGAATATATAATATTTGTGTGTGTGTGTGTGTGTGTGTATGCGAATATATATGTTTATGTATATATATACACATACACACGTTTTTATATATATATATATATATATATATATATATAAATAAAACACACGTTTATCTATATATATATATATCTTGTATTTTTTGCTCTGTGTGTATCTGACTGTTGTGTTTCTCGCGCTTCGTTTCCGTGGTGCGCTTTGAGAAGCGAGAGTCAAGTCACGGCTCTCGTGTTCAAGTCATTCTCCGCTCCACAGGCCAAGCAACTCGGGGCAGAAAACATTGCAGAATTCCATGACCCCACACCCTCCCACCCAAACCTCCCCCGACCACCCAAACCCCCTCCTGTTGTTTTTTTTTATCTTAAAAAAAAGAGAAGTCTACATTCTTTCACCCTGTCTTTAACATCAGTCCATCATTTCACTCCTCTGTCAGTCCGTCCTTTCCGAGAGAAGAAGAGACGCTGGGCTCGCTCAGGCACTAAACACTCGACCGGACCAAAGAGTGGAGGATCAAAACAGTGCCGCATGTGAGTCTGTGTGTGTGTGTGTGTTAGATACATGATTAGAAACAGACATTTAATGTTCAACATACATATGACAGAGGGTGAGGAGCAGAACTGCAAAACTGTATGTGTGTCTGTGTGTGTGTGTGTTACAAAATGTCTTCCTCGTCCTGAACAGAGCGTGTGGGCGGATATCCAGCAGTCTGGTCAGTTGTTCAGTTTTTTCCTTTCTCTCACTGTGTGTATGTGTGTGTGTTCCTCTTCTTCGCTGGCTGTTTATAGCGGACCCTCGCTCACTGGTAACACGCTCCTCTGTTGCCCGTCAGCCCCGAGTCTCTCAGGAGACATGGAGAAAGTGCACATTGTGTGTATGCGTGTGTATGTGTTAGGAACTCATATGTAAGTCTGATGATTTTTGGGGCATGAGCAGGGTGGGGCTCTGTAGAAAGTTCCGGACTGCGTCCCGACGTCGACATGGTGATCACAAGAGCTCGTACTGCCGGAGGTGCATGCGCTGGATGATGTCCCGACAGTCGTTAAACACTCGGCGGATGTTCTCCGTGTCCACGGCGCAGGTGAAGTGTGGATAGCAGTAGTGCCGGCCGTCTCCGCTCGCTGTACTGATTCGCTGCGGGACAAATAAACAAGCAAGCAAACAAACACACAAAATGAGCTTTGTGGAAAATATACAGATGGCCGGAGATTACACACAGATATGTATGTATATGTTTGAATGTGACTGTGGATATTCTGCTGCAGTACCAGAGTGCGAACTGTACTCACCAGGAACTCATCTCGAATGAAATATTTTGCTCGCGTGACTCGCGGGTCCTCCCCAAGCTCAGGGGTTGCTAGAGAAAGATAAGTGGGGGGAGAATACTTTTATTGAATGTATTAAATTGTATTAAATCTGCAAACACACAATACAAAAACATCACTGGAGCTCTAACAATGTTTCCTGTGTTGTCTGTGAAAGATGTCAGAGAGAGAGAGAAGGGTGTGTGTGTGTGTGTGTGTGTAGGGGGCGTGGGGTAAAAAGGGGTGAGGTAAGAAGCTGGTTTGGGGCTTTTACTAACCATCGTCTGGTGTAGTGTATCGCGCAAACTCAGGGAAATATTCCTCTATTTTTGATTTTCCTGCCAGAACCTTCTCTGCCAGCAGGTCTTGCTTATTCAGGAAAAGAATTACAGAAATTGTTCGAAGCCATCTGGAAATGGAGGGAGTGGAGAGAAAAAGAAAAAGACAAAGAGTCTCAATTAGTCCACATCGAATATAACAGAATATTATTTGATATATTTTTATTTGATGTATTATTTGATCTTTTAATGCTTTAATGCTTAAGTAGCCCCTACAATTTCATTATATCTATCTATCAATCTATCTATCAATCTAAACGATAAGCATCATGCTGAGTGATGAGGGGTGGGGGAGGACCATCCTATTCCACAAAGCGAGAGTAAAGTCAGTTGTGTTTCCAAAGCAGTATGAGTTGTGTCCTGAATCTATGCAGGTGCTCAGTGTACATCCAACAATAAAGGCAGCATGGAGCTTCTTCTGTGTAGTGCTGACTGACACTGGTACAATACAATATTGCAATGTTTTTCACATTTATCCCAGTGTGCTTATTTCTCTGAATTATTGCTGACGAGATATTAACTTTGACTGGGTAATCAAGAACAACTGAACGTGTTCCTGTACCTGTTGTTCCAGATGTTCTTGAACAGATTCAGGGCCTCCTGGAGACGGTTGGTTTGATTGTCTTCTCGGATCACCATATTGTAACTGCTACTGGCCACCACAAATATAATAGCAGTCACATCTGCGCGCACACACACACACACACACACACACACACACACACACAATGTTAACATACACTAATTTAGGAAACAAAAAGTCCAGATCACCAATTAACAAGAAAGGTATGACCAATGCAGAAGAATTCTGGAGCATAAGATAGGAGACGGCATGCATTACTGAGTAAGGACACTGTTTGTAGGATACTCCAAAAGTTCTGGAGAGGGTTGCACCAGTTTTGTGCAATTACTTTTTGTTTTAAGTTTGTGCAGAAGGTCTAGAAGTCCTTCAGTAACTCTACTTGATATCAAACTCATTTGGCAGAGGCTTTTATCCAAAGCAACGATTTGAGGAAATACTGGACAGTGTAAGAACCAGAGGAGAGTTCCAAGTGCTAAAACCCTTATGTAGGGAGCAGTAGAAGAAGATAATGTGCATGTGCTTATGTACTAAATTCTGTTGCACCACCAATCCATAAATCATAGTAGCAGCTAGCTAATGTGAACACAGCAACAAACACTTAACACTACAGCTTTATTTATGATGGTGAGAAGTTCAGAATCCTAATAAAAAAAAAGTTTGCCATGGAAAAAAATGATCCAATATGGCAGACAATTGTGTTTTTTCTAGAGTTAACGGCGATATTTTTTTTTTATCGCGCGATAAGAATCTCACGCCGTTAACGAGCGTTAACGCCGTTAATGGCCCAGCACTATTTTTTTCAGTGTTTAATACCAATCTGTATCAATTTATAGGGACATTTTATAGCCAATATGAGTCACTTAAACAAATTAGACACTGTTTTCCACGTTATTCTAGGCCCCTCAGTTACACTGACTCAATGAGTGAGTGAGGATGTGCTGGGGTCCAGCAAAACAAAGCTATTACTGATCAAAAGACGTAGTGTACATGAGAACCAATATAATCAAGAGTGAGATTTATTTGAGAACATCCAAAACATTTACCGTTAAAGCACTGGATCCATTTCCGTCGTTCATCTCTCTGGCCGCCAACATCAAACATGCTGGAGGAGAAAAATAAGTTTAGAGGCACAAACATACTAGAGGAAAAGTGAGCAAGCGGCATGTTTGTATCATTTCAACTCACTGAAAATTCACTTTGTCCACTTGGAACCTTGTCTCAAAGATCCCTGAAGTCAGTACTCTGCATCTCAACAGGTCCTAAAGAGGGAAGACAGAAAAAAAATCGATTTTTCCCCCTAGAATGCCATTCACCCAATATAATAACAACACAACAACAACAATGATAACAATAACAATAAAAAATCTAGAACAATGAAAGTCGGAATGTACCTGATCAGTAGGCGTGTAGTCACTCTGCTTTATAGTGTCAATTTTATCTAGGAAGCTGAAAGAGAAGGAGAGTTCATCAATAATTCCAGATTAAAAACCAAAAATAAACAGAATGTATGATAGTAAGATGATTATTAGATTATAATATTCTTAATATCCTAATCCACCCAGCCTAGAGTTTAAATCAATCAGCATACTGTGTCTGGGATGGTGAAAACGGAAGGCCAAACAACCTGACGGATTAAAAATATCTTTGCTAAATGTGAAACAATCTTTTAAATCCATTAACCATCACTTTCAAAGACACGATACAATGAGCAACTTCTGCTGAAACAGTTCAGTCTGCTTTTTAAAAAAAAAAAAGTGGTGGCTGCGGTTCTGCAGACAGACTGCAGATGGCGTGTGCTTGTGCTGGAGATCAAAGGCAGTCAGGCTCTGAGTCACAGATCACAGAGAACTCAGTCAGATAGAGCTCGACTGAATGGATCTGCTCTAGTGGGAGGAGAGAGAAAGAGAGAGAGGTGAAAAAGAGGGAGAGACCGAGACAGAAACAGAGGGACAGGAGGCAGAGAAAGGGAGAGGGAGAGAGAGAGAGAGATATGGAGAGGTGAGAGAAAGACACACACACACACACACACACACACAGATGGGAGAGAGAGGAGGAGAGAGAGGGGTGAGACTGGGAGAGAGAAAAGGGAAGAACAGAGAGAGGAGAGAGAGAAACTCAGGGTAAGAGAGAGAGAGACAGAGAGAGAGAGAGAGAGAGACAGACAGAGAGAGAGAGAGAGAGAGAGACAGAGAGAGACAGAGAGAGAGAGAGAGGTATGCAGCAGCCCCCAGTACAGCAAGAATGTGACACAGAGGGTTGAAATGTGACAGCCGGGCTGCAGGTCCCACACACAGACACACAGACACAGACACACACACACACAGACACACACACAGATGTGCTCTCAGAGGCCCGTGTGTGTGTGTGTCATAGGTCGTATAGTATATGTATTATAATACAGCTGTTATAGCTTTGCTATAAAGGATTATATTTTTGCTCCACACATGTGATTTATCTCCTCATAACACAGTTACGGGTCTCCATCAAACTCACAACGTCCAGATGATAAACGACGTCCACAGATGTTTCAGTGATGTTTTTAACACTCTAAAATAGAGTTTATTCAGGCTCTGTGACTCGTCAGCTCTTAGAGGGTAACGCTAACGGAGAAGTTGAATAAAGGGAACTATAACGACGGCAGCGATGAAACAACCAGCAAATCAGAAATCACAGAAACTGCCTGTTCATCTGATCCAAACACAATAGAAAACAGCCGGGGAAATAAAATGCACATATAATACTACAACTACTACTAATAATACTACTACAACTACTAATACCACCACCACTACTACTAATACTACAACTACAACAACCACTACTAATACTAATATTACTACCACAACTACAAATACTACTACTAATATTATGTTACTGCTCCAACTACTTCTAATACTAGTACTACTACTACTGCTATGACTACTACTATTACTGCTACAGCTACTATTACTACTACTACTAATGATAGTAATGAATACTTCAGAAAAGGATTAAAAGATCATTGTAAATTAAGCAACACAACACCAGGGTGAAAGTATGGAAAGTTCAGTACATTGTCAGCACTGCAAAACATAAAGAAAAATAAGGTATCAAAAACGTTTTGGCAGAGTGTCATCTGATATCAGTACCAAAACTCCGGAGTCGAGACGACCCTGATAAGCCTTCAAAGAATTTGAGAGAATTTGCAGGACCAGCAGAAGACAGAAAATGCAGTGCTGTCCTCCGTCCTCCAGTGTTTAAACACAAACGGCTTCCGTTCCTTCACTCCAGAGCCTTCAGTCCTCCACCAGACTCACAGCAAACCCCACCCACCACAGTCCTATGGGCACTCTGGACATTCTTTACATTTACGTCTAGATTTTATTCTTCTGAACATACTAGAGGATAAGTCTAATATGTAAAAGACTGCTGACACATTTTCCAGAGTGTACACATTGTGTGGTGAGATTTACAAGTAACGTCAATGAAAAGAACATGGAGTGCATTAAAGAACAACATGTGACAAACGAGAGACCCACAGAGAAACACATTTACAGCAAGACAGGCCTTCAAACCAGCAGACAGATGGACAGACAAGCAGGAAGACAGATGGACAGACAGGCGGACAGACAGACAGATGGATGGACAGGTGAGCAGACGGTTCGGAGGATAGTCACACAGACAGACAGATGAAAACGATAGCACAGACATAAGGGTGGACAGACAGAGGGACAGGCAGAATGAGCAGAGACAGGTGGACACACAAACAGACACCCAGCCAGAGGGACAGACTGAAGAACAGACAGTATGAAGGACAGATACACAGACAGACAGACAGCTGAACAGACAGGCAGGCAGATGGAAGCAAGGCAGACAGACAGATGGCTGGACAAACAGAAGGGTGGACAGACAGATGAGCAGACAATTAGAAGAAGGAGCGCAGACAGACGCACAGAAAGAAGGCTGGACAGACAGAGGGACAGACAGACAAAGGGACAGACAGACAGACAGCCCGAAAAACAGACACATGTATAAGCACAGACAAAAGGGTGAACAGACAGAAGGACAGACAGACAGACAGGCCAGCTTTGTTCTGACCACAGCCCCTGTTCAACATCGTATCTCAATTATAGCCTTTCTCCCTATTTATAGATTTGTGCCAATAATAGTGCGGCTGCTGGTCAGACGACAACAACTCCGGCCTCTCAGTGTAAGCCGGCCCCGCTCACACACTCCAGCATCCCAGCACAGAGACCGCGGGAACATCGGCCAAGCACTTATAAGCCTGCTTTCAAAGGCCCGACTCAACAACCCTGACGCTACAAGTACTGAACAGCCAAATATAACAGCTGCAGACAAAACACGACACATACCAGACACAGAGCGCGTGAGAAACCCTGCAAATGATTTCAGACAATACAAACGACTAAGGATCTTTCACATTAATTTAAAATAAATGATCAGTTCAGTTACTACTGTGTGTATCCAAAACCACACAATCCAGGGAGTTTTTAACACCTGACTGATGCACACAGCACTGAAAACACTCTCAGCTCAATAAACGCACTAAAAGTACATGCATGCTCACGCGCACACACACACACACACACACACACACACACACACACACACACACACACACACACACACACACACACACA
>JBBPDC010182571.1:0-15753 GCA_037974485.1 Hemigrammopetersius urotaenia | reverse complement strand
GAGACAGTCTTACAGTCATTAGTTACAGAGACAGTCTTACAGTCATTAGTTACAGGGACAGTCTTACAGTCATTAATAACAGGGACAGTCTTACAGTCTTACACTAGGATGGCGTATCTCTTTGTGCTAGCACCCCTTAAGGTGGGGCTGACACAAAGCACTTTTTGAGTTGGCATGCCTGACCCTAGAACATTATGATTGATTTGTGGAGGAGCTCCACCAAGTGAGTAATGTTAGCATACAAATTTAGCGCTTCAATAACCAATATTAATTAATAAATGAAGTGCACAGTGAACAGTGTGATCTGTCCTCTGCATTTAACCCATTCAACTGAGCAATGCAGCACCCAGAGAGCAGTGTGTGGGGACTGCACCTTACTCAAGGGTACCTCAGTGATGCCACTTGCAGTCCTGGTATTCAAACCCATTATCCTCTGATCGCAGGGGCAACTCCATAACCACCAGGCCACCATCTGCCCCCCAAAATTCTCCCCACAGCATGATTTGAACCCAGGACTCTTGTGTCTTTAATCCTCAGTGCAAATTCAGGGGGCTACGGAGGAGGGTTTTTATCTTATATGTCTTATGATATGATAGAAAGGTTCAAACATCATAAAGTTTGTTGAGTTGTATTACTACCGCATTCTTTGTCCATTGGGGGACTTCCATTTCTCAAGCTAAAATGTTGAAATATGGTTGCAATTGCTCATATCTCCTATAGTTTCATTGGTTTTGCTCAAAAAAATGTCCACCAAAAGCCTATCAAACTTCAGCAGCCACTACATACCTGTATAAATAGCCAATCAAATGTCTGTTGCTCAATCAAAATTGCATATAGATGCAGTTTACCCAGTTTCAAACAAACGAACGCGAAGATGTCAAAGATATTCTGTTCCTACAACATGGTGTTTGCCTATCTTCAGAATTCTGTCTTGAAATCCTTTATGTAACATTTACAAATTTAAATTTCCACCAAGAATAAAAAGGTCTCAGTGTGTTTTCACCACAAATGTAAACACTCCCAATTAAGAGACGTTCATTGAAACACAAAAAACCTAACCCTGCTACAAAAACATGCCTGGCGAGGGCTGAAAGATCAGAATCTGTACTTTTCCACACAATTTCTCAAGTGAACTGAGAGTCACTCATATGGAATTACATCATACTCATGCTATTTATTGCCAGCAGTTCCTGGGGGTTAAACATGGGTGAGCCACAGCAGGCTCTCAGTTCCTGCAATTTTCAGGTTCACGTTGAGGAAAGCAGCCCGTTTCAGGAACAGAGAAGGGGAGGAAGTCAGGCAGCTTTAATCACAATTTATTACTAGAAAAAAACGCATGTTGCTTGTTTCCTGAGTTAACCGGCGTGGAAGATGGAGGGGGAATAGTTCTCCAGAAACTGTTTTGCAGGAACATGTCTGTCTGTAGAAGCAGAAGGCAGCTAGCGAGGAGGACGAGGAGCCTTTTTCTTTCAACAAGGAAAAAAAAATAAGCGCTCCTACAGCTAGTGGAGCTGGAGAAGGAGACAGAGGCACAAGCGGTGAACCTTTTTCTCCCTCTGGAGAAAGGAAAAAAGAAATAGAGTGGAAGAATGAAAAAAAGGCGGAGCAGTGACAAAATGCATATGCTCCTCCATTCTAAACAGAAAGCGAGAGAGAGAGAGAGAGGAAAGAGAGGGAGAGAAAGAGAGAGAGAGAGGGGAGAGAGGGAGAGAAAAAGAAAGAGAGAGAAGAGAGAGAGAGAGAAAGAGAGGGAGCAAAAAGGAGAGAGTGAAGGATAGAGAGGCGACAAAAACAGAGAGAGAGTGGGGGTGAGAGGGTAAGAAAGAGAAAGTGAGCAAAGGAGAGAGACAAACAGAAAGAGGGAGAGAGAAAAAGACAGAGAGAGACAGAGAGAAAGGGAGAGAGAGAGTGGGAGTTACAGGGAAAGGAAAAGAGAGAGCCAAACTGAAATAGTGAGGAAGAGACAAAGAGTGGCCACAAGAGAGAAAAAAGGCAGACAGTGAAATAGAGAGAGAGAGAAAATTTTAAGAATGAACGAAAGAGACAAAGAGGGAGCCAGAGAGAAAGGCAAAGAAAGAGAGAGAGAAAGGAGACCAAGAGAAAAAAAAAGAGCAGGAGAGGAAGCGGCAGAGATGGAGAGAAGAGGGAGAGAGCAATAAAGAAACAAACAAAGAGAAAGGCAGAGAAAGAAACACAGAGAGAGAAATAGAGGGAGAGAAAGAGAGTGATAGACGCTGTCTGTTTTATTTATTGATTCATTTTGGTGCAGTTGCTGTACATGTTATATATTGTCTAAAACAGGGTCACGAGTAGTCTTCTAAAATTCACACTCCTGTTGAATCTCGGCAAGCCTGTACTCATTATAGTTCATTATCAAGCCGCGTTAATACGCTTCTCCACAAGGGGGCGCAGTTAGAAGTGTGCATGACTGAAAGGGAGGAAACCCACACCAGCAGGAGCTCAGTAATGCATGTTTATTAGGCAAACAAAGTCGGATCTTTTCCAGAACAGCAGTCTGCAGGTTCTGCCCAGTGCGTTTTTGATTCGTTTTGGATTATGATCAATAGTGACAACTAGTGAGGTATTTTGCATTGATGTCTATTGAGATCTGAAGTATCACTGCAAATTCCAGACCTCACATTCCCCGGCTGACTGCCCATACATCTGGCATGTGTCTGCCTGAAGGCTTTAATGAGGTGAAGGGCATGTTGAGCATCATATCTTGACAGCTGAATTAAGTTCTTAACATCACACAAGAGTAATATAGAACAATATATCCTCTGTTAAACATGATTGAGAGCAGTATTTATAGTCCAGAAGACCTAGAATACTCTGTTCTATGTTTTAAATTAGATATGTTTAATTAAACAGCATAAAAGGGATAAGTCATAAGTCTCAAAAGTGAACTTTCCCTAGGTCTTTAGAAAAACCACAGTTGTTTTTGGAGGCGCTCTGTTTGAAAGGTTTTCTTTTTGGTTAATGCAGGTTTCTTCTAGTACGCTAACTGTCTCCGCTGTATTTAATAGCCACGTTGTTTATTACATTGAGGGGGAAGTGGGTCCCCAAAGGCTGTATTGGGAAACAGTGACATATTTGAGCAATTCATACTGGATACTCTAGAGAGGGAACATTGATGGATGAAAAGACAAAGGAATAGTTTGTCAGTGAATGTACACTGTTTTCCACTCCACCCTGGCTCCTTTAGTTAACAACCAGAGCAACAGGGCTTAAAATGTACTTAACTTTACTTTAATTTACCCTGAAATTACACCAAACACTTCATTTGAAACGGCCATCAATTTGTGAAACCGACCCCTTAATGTTACCTTAAAATTAGATTTAAGGCTTGAGTGTGAAACCCCTTAATCTGAAATGTAAGGCGTTAATTCAGGTCGTTCTGTTATTTAAGGGTCAAATTTTAAAAACTATTGGGAAAATTCTGTAGTTTTAACCCTTAATCAGCCCTAATCTGTGCACTTTTCCCCTTCATTTTCAAAATTAAGAGAATTTTAAGGGGCAAAATGAAGGCGTTTGGTTTCAAAGTGAATGCTGCTAACAAATACTAGAATTTAATAGTCACTCAAATAAAACCATCTCCAAAGCTTTTCTAAACCTACTAAAAGTACGTCCAGCTCTTCATTAAGGTGGAGCAGACTTGAAGATGTGGTTCACGACACAGTATGATAGTTGGTTTTTAGAGCTCGCAGTGTCCTGAATCCATAGCCACAAGTCTGGTCCACCTTACAGAAGAACTGGATGTGGTTTAAGTGGGTTTAGAAGTTTAGAAGTTTACCTAAAGCGTTTGGTTGATTGGTTTGTGTAAACACTGCTGACTTGTGTTAGCGATGTTAGCTTCGCAGCTCCAGTTCTAAAGTAAAGAAGCAACATCTGAACTTCTAACATGTGTCGGCTAATCGACCACATCTGGGCTCGGCGAAGAGTTGTGTTTAAATAAAACATTTCGCTGAAGTATTTCTTGATGACATCACGCCATGTGAGTATGTACCATGTCAGTCTGTATTTGCTACAGGATCAGAACATCTGGTGCTCTTTTTCAGATCCATCCATTTCTGCTGATTAAACACCTGCCCATCCCTAGAAACAACAATGGCAGCGTTCTTTTGTCTTTTGTCACTGCGCAGCCCTGCAGGAGCCCTCTTAGCTTGGTGAGCCAAACAGCTGGAGCAGTGTGTGTCTTTGTAATGTTACGGATGAAAACATGATCTCCTTTGTCCTTGCGGATGAAACCTCTCGAGATTCTCTGCTAGTAAATCTCGCCTCAGCTAAACTCCCAACATGTGGAAGCAATAGAGGCCTCGTGAGTGACAGTGAAGGAATTGGGGAAATTGCATTGACCAAACACACACACAAAGCTAAGCTCACTAGCTTGACTGTCCTTTTGTTTTGTAAGGAATCCGTAGGCAACCCACCAAAATGACCTTAGACCTCTTGTACCCAACAGCAGTTGACCTCTTTTCACGTGAGTTTTTGGTTACAGCACTATCCCAACCTTCCTGAGGGACTCCCAGAGAGGGGCTCAAAGCACATGTGGCTAGCTTTCACTCCCACTATGCTATCAAAATTGGGGTGCCGTGTGTTTTGTTAGCGTTTCCCCAGCTGAACGCCCTCCTTAGCAAAGCTCCCCTTCGTTTCACTTCAAATAAACAGGTTTACTTGCGCAGGCGGTGGCACGCTGCACATGCTAATGGCTCACGTGATGCTTTTTGGGCTCGAGCCGCAGGCTAATTGACAATTATCACTCCCCTTCAATGGATGGCTGTGGAACTGAGCAATGTAACGCATCCAAAGTGGCCAAGTTAAATAACGCAAGGATGGTCTTCCAAATCCTAATCAAGGTTATAGCAAACTGCACTGGTTCTACTGAGAAGAAAGAAGCCAGGGGCAAGTTCATAGAAAGTCAGGAGAAACGTCATGTGTGGTGGAATAGCTGAAGCGAGAGAAAGCAGGGCCAACAGAGAGATCAGCCTGCAGGAGGACGGTTGGGGTTTCATGGACTGTAGGCTAGACAAGCCTAGCAGTCCATTCATAGGTCGGGGCATGCAGTCACTGAAGGCAGACTGTTTCATAGAGAGAAAGTGATCTAATAGTACCTAAAGAACAGAGGAAAAAATGACATACGCCCAGTTACCGTAGATAACCCCAAGTTTACTCCCTGCACTGCAAGACTGAACTTTGACTCAGAAAAGGTCAGAGCAGCACACTTCTGTTTTCAGTGCAAAAATGGTAAAGTGACAGAATTAATGGAAATTTAAAAGTGAACTCCCCTTCCCTTTAAAATGAAGTAGAAAACAGAGTCAATCCAGAGTGGGTTTGATGTGAAACACCCCTTTCTGGAGGCACTTTATCGAGTCTGTTCACAGTGGTGGTGAATGGAACCAGACGTTGGTCTCTAAAAGCTCCCTCAACATTCTTATTGAGATTTGTCTAATGTACAGCATGTTCTACAGAGAATGTATATCAATCCTCTGTGTACTTGTGTATGTGGCTGGGCTGACAGTATCTCTCGCTTGAATGCTGAATCACATAACATTGATCCTTTAAATGGTTAGCAATTAACTACCGTATACCTACTAGAGTTTTGAGAAAAACTCGATCCCTAAACTAAAGCCATTCATGGTGGAGGGACACAAGCCGGGCATTATGAGGCAAAACAGTGCTGACTTAGCTCAGTTTCTCCACTATTTGACAATCATCAACACTCCTCATAAACACTTAGAAGACATATGGAGCTTCACAGGTGGGTTTGAACAGGAAAATGAAATGAATATATTTGTGTTGGAGACCTTCGCCACTACTGTAAAGATATCCTTATTTTTTAAGGTAATTTTTTCCCCCGAGTTCGAACTTGGATTTTTATTTACATATGCAAAAGAACACATGTTGGGGAGTCAGTCTATTTCCTCTCCACCAGCAGAGTGGCAACTAGGAGGACTGCAGAAATTATCTATTCTGTTCCAGATGAATGCAGCTGCAAACGCCTAGCTTAGCTCCAGGGCCCACATTTTTATAAAGGGTCCCGGGATCGGCCAGTGTTTAGGTAGTAATTCAGTGGTGAAAAACTTGATACTGGTCGTCCTGCCCCTGAGATCATTGATAAACACATCTCTGGCTTGGAGGCTTGGGCCGAGGGAGTGTGGGAACAAGTGAGTCACCGGTGTAGTGCGATGGGAACTGAACAGCAGGGTTTATCCTCAGCCAGACTCCCACTGAAGCGCTCCGCAGCAAGGATTTGCTTTAAAGAAACATTTCCCGTAATGGGGCTAACGGCTTCTGCGAGCTGTGAAATGTTTCTCCTTTCAGTGACACAGACCTTTGTGAAGACCTTTGTAAGGACAGTGTGTATGATGCACTGTGTGCAGTCCTAACGTTGAATCCTGGTGTGTGCAAACACTGAGATTACACAGCGAATTAGAGCCAGGAAGGAAATTAGCTCTATACTGTGTGTGTATCTTCTTGTGTGCAAGCCAGGAATAAACTGCCTTTGCCTGTAATCAGAGCATTGCATAAAAGGTCTCTGAGTGTGGAGCGAGCTTTTAGAGTCGGTGGTGCATGCATTCACCTCCCCCCAGCTTAGACAGTGTCAGTAAATAATGGCTAAAGTAAAAACTAGCATTCTACAGCTATTTGTGCTAGCAACACTATAAATTAGAGTATAAATGTACTGGCTTCTAAATCATTGTTGTTTGAATGCTTGTTCTAATCAGCCTCGAAGAATTCTATTTACATTTTATAAACATAATTTAATGCATTACTATAGTTCAAACTATATCCAGCTGGCTGAATCAGTGTATTCATCGTCAGGATGAAGCTCTGCTGCACAGACCATATGCTGCTAAAGATGCCACAATTGTAGCCCTCCAATACAGTTTTAATGAGGGTAAGAGTGTTACAAATTTAAACGATCGTTTCTTATAACTCGCAGGATATTAGTTAATGGTAGCAGTAAGTGATGGTAGGAGGCTGCCCTCCTCATCAACTACCAAAACAGTAGCAGGGTACAACCTTTTGTAAAGGACCTTTAAATAAAGTAAAGTGGCCTCTTATAGTCACCTATGAACACACCACAGCAGTGTGAACAATGTGAAATTCTCTGCACCAATAGGGGGCACCTTGTGAGCAGTGTGTGGGGACGTTACCTCAGAGGTGCAACTAGCAGTCCTGGGATTCAAACCCACAACCTTCTCCATAACCATTAGGCCTCCAGCTGTCCCAAGCCTCCAATATACAGAGAAGTGCACCTTTTCCATGTATTCCACCATATGCTGCTTGTCTACAGAAGACCTAAGTATAATGGATGACTCCCTGAAATAGGCAAAATCCCCGTAAGGGCTGAAGAAAAATGACTGATGTTGAAATGCATAAACACCAGGCTCCAAGGCACATTTGCAGGCAGAGTGAGATCATGAAGCGTGCCATTGATGGAGAGATATTTTAGCGGTTAGCCAACAGGGAGCACAACGTTTGCCCAACCCCAGGTTTCCAAACGCGTCCAGCTTGTTCATCACTATTGCAGAAAGCTGCACTGGACAGAGCAAATATGCAATAAATGTCTCGAGTCAACATCGACAGACACACGTGCGACTAAATGGAATAAAAATCTGTCGTTCGTTCAGAGCAGAGCCAATATTTCTCGTGCTCCAAAACCAACACAGTGTTCCTAAACCGGTTAAAATTAAAATTGTGTTCTTTGTACCCGAGCTGAATGTAAGGCTAATGTAATAAACTAGTGATCCCTCAGGACCTTCTAGGCTTCAGAGAAGGTCTAATGATTTCTGGGAACTAAGAATATACATGGTTAAGTCATTTTTAAGTAACATAACACAGATCTAAAATATGGGTTTTTTTACTGCATTGGTGGAACTGAAAAACACATATTTGTCGTTCAGAGTGGTTTGTTGTGAAATGCTCTATCAATGAATCTGTATCAATAATAATCACAATAAACAATTCTTCCACCAAGTCTACAGCAACCTTTTTGACTTTTTATTTCACAAAAAGGCAACTTTACCCTGCTTTTGAAGTCGTTTTCAGCATTGTCAATTAGGGCTGAGCATGCTAACATGTAATTATCACATTAACACATTATTTTATCGCATGCTGTTGTTATTTTCTGGTTTTGCACGCAGCGCTCTATGTCTCGGCTATTTTTTTTTTGGGGGGTGGGGGGGGGGGTGCCTCTGAGGGAAGGTGGCTTTTACTATAATAAACTAGATTAAACCTGAATGCCCTGCAGTGGTGAATAGTTTTGGTTTAATATTTGATTTAATTACATTAATGTTTAAGTTGAGATTTACAGGACTATTTGAACTGTAACTGTGTGACTGTGTTAAAGGGAACACTGCTGTTAAAAAGCTCCTTATTAGTTTAAAGTGTTGAAACTGAATGTTATTGCACTTCTGTTCATCCAGCAGTACTTATAAAATAAAAGTGCGCAATACACTACTTTTGAATTCATTATTTAATTTTGCGTATAACAATGCGATTAGTTGTGATTAATCATAGAACATCATGCAATTAATCGCAATTTAAAACGCTAAACATTGCATTATTGTTAATGCTAAAAATGCCCCATTCACTCCCTACTCCTGAAACTAAGCTGTAAAACCAGCTAGCTTTGTAGTCACTGTTTTTGTGATGTTACAAAACCAAATAAATGTACATATAGCCACTCATTTAGCATATATTTAGCCATGCTTGTTTTCATTGAAGTTACAAAGAGCATTTCAGCTCAGGCTGCTTTTCAAACTAGGCACAATACAAGGCCAATCAGAACAAATTCATTTACATGTGTTGGTTTTAGCTGCGCCCTGTGATGGACCTTTCGCCCCGTGAGTGCTGGGATAGGCTCCTGCACCCCCCGCCATTCTGGTTATGATATTCAGCTCAGAAAATGGAAGCTATGGCAAGGAGGTTTTAAATAAATGTGAAGTACGTTTGAATTAAATAGTCTAAATGCAGTATTGAAAGCCCAATGACAAAATCCAGGCTAATTTTGCCATTTTAGAAAATGGCAAAACTCCGGTTCCTAAACCCTCACCTTAAACAGACCCCAGGGAGAACATACACGAAACCTGTAGGATATCATCTCTTTAATAGTACGTTTTGACTTCAGATTTACTCAGATTTTAGAAACAAAACTTCACATGAGACTGTGATTACAGTTGCCATTCCCACCTTCACCTCAGTCTCTCCCAAACAGCCGTGTGTCTGCTGTGCATTAACTTAGGAACATTACTCCTGCATTACGGCTAACCTCACTTCCTTTTAACTGCCTTTACGTGGGGCTCGTGCAGCCTATCACCAGACGGAAAAGCTGACTCGCTCTTTTTTGCCCTCTGTGGCCCAGCTGGAGACAGCTGAGAAAAGAACCCGACTCCAGATGTCTAGATGTCTGAAGGCCAACATGCTTAAACACGTATCTTCTGCTTAACTCTCCTTCAAAAAGGCTCTCGCTGCTCATTATGTATCTTCTAAATCCTTTAAATTGCTGATAATGAACTGATGCAGCCGAACCCTAAGTAGCATGGCATCACGCAACTTCTACACCTTCTTACCTCTGGCGGCTTTTTCAGACTAAAAAATGACTCCTGTAAACTTTATGGAGCAGCCAGACATTCAGATATGTAGCTGCCAGCAGCCTCCTGAGGGCAAGCCAGTGCATACATTGTAGTATATAATCCAGCTCATTGGCTTCCAGTGCTGAATAACTCTTGAAAAACAATGGCAATGACAGAGCCCTGCAATCTGGATCAAGGACTCAACTTGACTACAGCTGAGGTCACTGACCACTGGGAGACCACCATGAGACAAATCTGGAGCCATGTGCAGTACATCTCTCCCACTAAGTTTATAATTGCAGGGTAAATGCAGTACAGTGTGTAAGTAATTGGTTATGGTTGGGCAGTATGACAACCTTTCCCCCAGTGTTTCCCCTACCATTAAATAGGCTGGACGATTCGCCTGGTCAAACTCACATGGCTCCCAGAAAGGATGAGATGAGATGTAGACATTAAGATGCATCTGGTAGACCAGCATTTGCTTCCAAGCATTTAGGTTTTTTCATGATATGCACACATTTTTGGCCAAAATAGTCTGATTCTTCAGACCATCCATGTCGGTGCGGTAATTTTTGGGATTTGAATTCTCTCTCTGTATGATGCTGGACCATATTCTATTCCTCTGTATGAAATGGCTTTGATGGTAAACACAACCAAATTTCCAACCTCCAGCAAGACACAGTGCCTTTAACAATCAAGGACTGTCTGTATATGTATTGCATAGACATCGCTAGCTGCTCATTTTTCTGATGATGTGGCTTTTTTGCATTATTCTTGCCTTTAGTGACTGAAATCTATGCTCTATTGGGTTGAGGTTGGGAGACCAGGCCAGTAACTTTTTCACAATGGCAAGATTCGTTCTGTAGCCGCTGGCCAATACACCATCAATAACCTCATGCAAGCTGGTTCCACTGGCAGCCCATATTCTTGTCACTATGTTCCACAAATTAGATGGTTTGCTTTGGAGCAGGACTGGTACATGTGTCCCAGAGCAGAGCTTTGGGCGTTTAAGCTGCTTCCTCAACAAGAAAGGTGGTTATATGCAGGACCATGCACAGCTAAATCCAACTGTGTGCCTGAAGAGTGACATCAGATGTTCCCTGGCAATAATTACACCAAGCTGCCTGGTCAAGGCAACAATGACTCGACTTTTTACAGAAATGAGAAAATGGCTGCGTCTCGTGCACTCACGTCGATGTTGTTGGCGAGGGGGCTCAGGAACCGGAATCCTGGGATCCTTTTATCACTGCAGACCACCCCTACATCCTCAGAGTGCTTGCAGTCAGAGACGCCGATGCCATTGGACTCACACTGTGACAGGGTCTTCTCCTTTCCTGTGCAGTGGACATTATCAAACCAGATGCGGCCTGAAAAACAAGAGGAAGCCAGCTGTCAGAGAAGTGTGGAACACTGAATTCCCATTAAAATGTCCAGACCTCTGGGTTCCTCAACTCCAAAAAGTATGACATGGGCTTCTACAATGCTGGAAAAAACACGATCAGAAAAACATAATCGCAAATTAGTTTTTTTACAAGAGCCTCAAGAAAAATGTATGCCTGAGTTTAAAGGGAACATGTTTTATGTTTTCCTTTATTTTATTTTGTCCCTGCGGTCCACTTTGGAATTTATCGGGTTGCATGTGCCAAAAACAGGGATGGTTTATTTTCAATGACCATTTTTCAACCTTTCTATATTATATAGTCTGGTCTGAAGTGTTTTATAACTTGCATTAAACTGAGTTTTCGCAACATCACAAAAACAGTAATTGCAGCACACAGTGGCAGTTGTAGACCATAATGGCCAGGGGTCCGAGGTGGGGCCGTGTGTGTTTTTAGGGGGGCACATATATCGGCAAAACATTATTTTATTGTATATTTTTTTCTTTTATATGTAGCTTCTCGTTTATTTTCAGTACAGTTCTGTTTCACAGCATGAAATCACAGCGTCATCATCTCGCTGCTGGTCTTCAGGTTCTAGATAACAGCGTGTGTGTGGCGCTTTAAGCAGTCGGTCTAGAACACACGGAGCGTTAGTTCCGATCTTCAAGCAGCGCATGTCGCGATAAGAAATTAATATTTAAATCATGGGCTGTTCAGTTGAGGGGCCATAACAGGGGCCAGGAGCAATTCTACAGGGGCCCTGACCCACGCTGGCCCCCGTCTAGAACCACGTATGGCAACACAGGCTGTTTCCATACATGATGTCCATGGACATTTTGTACCAACTGTAACACTCTTTTTTATAAGTAAAGAGCAGTCATTTTTGAAAGAATGTTTAATTAATGCAGGGTTGGTTGCTGTTGACGTCTCACTACAGGTACTACAGTCACATGTGAATATTCAGAGTGTAAAAAGAATTCTGGCAAAAGAATTGACTGTAATTAAAATATAGCAAAGTCAGTTGCAGCAGTGTTTCGCGTGCAGCTCACCTTCTCCTTTGCCGTACTTGGCTGAAGGGAACCAGGAAACGGCCTCGAAGTAGCCGAGCTCCCTGCACACTACTTGTGCGGCGTGGATGTTGAAATCGTCATCGCACACAGTCCCCCACTCCCCTTCGTAGAAGACCTCCAGCCGGCCCTCGTTATGCTTGCGCTTCTCCCCAGCCAGGCGCAGCTGGATCTTGGGTACGTTGGCGGGAATCTGTGGCAAAGTGTACTGTTCCTCCACAGGTTCAGGGTAGCCCTGAGGGTAGCCCAAGTACTCGAACTGACCCCGGCACAGACTCCATATACATGATAATACAGCCAGATGGCACAGGACAGACCAAGGGCCCGACATCATGGCGTATGTCCAAAACCTATAAGACCTACAACAAACAGATGACAGAGCATTAGCTTCTATAGCACCAGTGTACCTCAAACAGACATGCCATTAAGCCTTAGGCTGCTGCTGTTGTTTTGCTATGCATCCCATTTACATTTAAGTGTCCATTTGTTATCCCTGAACAGCATGAAATCCTTCCTCTGCATTTAACTCATTCATCTTGTGGATGGTACCTTGTGCAAGGATACCTCAGTGGTGCCACTGGCAGTCCTGGGATTCAAATCCACAACCTTCTGATCGAAGAGGGAACACACTAGAACTAGGCCATCAGCTGCCCCTGATAATCACTTAAATGTAAGTAATCATTGCATTAATGCATTCAACTGATGGTTTTATCTACCATGATAGCCAATAGAAAAGCAGAACATGTTCTGTCTGTGACTCTGATGAGCCCAAAACTGGAGTTTAAAGAACCCATGTAATGGGAAAACCGAATTTATAGAGAGTAGAGTTCGAGGACTCTAACTCTCTCTCTGTCTCTCTAGCAGGGTTCGCTGTGTTGAGAACAGAGTATGAAGAGTGAGTGAATGAGCCCCACCAATGATGAAAGAGGGGTGTGTGGGAGCAGCAGTCGTTTCCACCCCTGCTTGTTTAATTCTCCTGAAGTGGCTCACAGCAACGGAAGCTGTCCTCGGTCAAAGTAAAGTGCAGGGGGTCCTCAGGTTACGACATACGATGTTTCAAGTTTACAATGCTCACTCTCGTAAAAAGAAAAATTGAGACGTGAGTGTTTCAGGTTACACCATTAGCCTCATACTCACGGACTACGTGGGTGAACAAGTTCGGTTGCACGGGGCGGAGGAATACGCAGTAATGTGGTGTATGAGTGAGGGAGTCAGCAGCCCCCAGTACAGTACAGTGTACAGTATATTTATGTCCTTTTCCTTTTTCTGTGGCTTAGTTGTGGTTTCATAGGCTGGGTCTGTTTCGACTTACACCATTTGGGATACACCACCACTGCCGTACAAATGGAATCATAACCCGAAGACCATTTGCTATGCACCCCATTCACATTTGTGTGTAAAGTGACCATCTGTCATACGTGAACACACCAGAGCACACAGTGTGAACAGCAGGAAATTCTTCTTCTGTTTTTAACCCATTTAACCCATCCACCAAGTGAAGCAGTGGGCAGCCAGGAACAAGGGTACCTAAGTGGTGCCACTGGCGAAGCCACAACTCCTTAACCACTAGGCCACCAGCTGAGAGATAATAACCTAATGATAAAATGATCATAAACACAGTGAGTGTATTTTTACATTGTTGCATTATTTGCTTCATTACAACAGTAAAGTAGACAGAACAAGAAAAGAAAACAGAGGATACAAAACCAGTAGAATAAAATCTATATAAAACAGATATAATGTCCACAGGGGGGATTTCCAACAGAGCACTTTCAGTCCTTCAGCTCAAGCTCTTAGTAACTCAGCATAGCTGGGAAAATGTGTGTGTTTTGGTGCTTGAAGCCGGTTCAGGTTCTACCTATTTAGCAGGAGGAGGTGGGCTGTTTGGGGGGAAATATTTCTTCTGATTTTCCAATATTTTGCTGCTGAAGCAATACGGAATGTTGTGTAAGACATTTGAGAGGCATGGTTTTGACAATTAATTTGGGAAAATAAAGAAGTAACCAATATGCAAGAATAACAGAGAAGTTAGGCTTGAAAGCCAGTTCAGGTTCAGGTCAGGTCTTACCTATTCATGTAGGTTTATAGGTAAATAACAGTACCATTTGAGCCAGGGTGGGACTAGTTCTTTCACAAGGCTCAGGGTTAAGCTTCAACAACGTACTCCTGCGAACTGTCAGTCAGGGCTTCCCCACATCAACTGTTTTGTCGATGGGGAATTTGAGGGTTACTGTTTGGCGCCAGATGAAATGAAACAAAGTATTTGTTGGGTGGGATTTTTCCCTTATGTTGCTGTTGAGACAATAAACAATAGCATTTAAGACATCTGGAACGCTTGGTTTCTTTAATCAAGTTGGGTAGAAATGAACAAGTGACCAAACTTAGCATTTAGCTACGTTAGATAGAAATGGCAGCATCACATGAGGCACCACAGGAATCTACAGAACCTACAGAAAACACACAATCAGGAATGACAGAGAAGGTAAGAAACTCCTTCAAAGGCCTCTCTTTCTTCTCCCCTGCCCCTGGATGGCGTGTATACGGCTCGCGTCAAAGCGAAAAGCATCTTCAAAGGCTCCCTTGAGATTTGCACATCGAGATAAAAGCAGAAACCCAGAGACTCGCACACGGACACAGTATGTCAGAGCCTCATAATCATAAAGGGGCCGTTTGAAATGTGTCTGGATTGTCTGAAGTTTTTGATTTCCAAATGTAAATGTGGCAGACAGACTGGAAGCTCAAGGACCCCCCGAAGAATTCGCCACATTTTCCATCTCTGACTGTGTGGTGGGTTCTCCTCAGCTGGAACGCAGTTACACAAGCCCAGAGAAATGCAAACCAGAGACCTTCGGAGCGAGAGTGCCTGGCTGTGAGTCGACAATAGAGCAGGAATCTAAAATCTTGGATTACTTGAAAGCATTCCTGAAGAATTTGCCGTGAATTCTTGTCGCTCTCGTGTTCGTTACTGAACCTTCATGCTCCCTTCTAGTCTTCGTGTTTCTCCTCACATAAAGAAGAAGTTTTTGAAAAGGACTTGACCTCACCAACGAAGGTAACAGCTGGAAACTGTAACGTAACAATATTCAGGGACGGTATGATGATACCGATATTGATCCTGATACTTCCTGGAACTAAAACTTATTGATACTCTGCTAGATCAAGGTGTCACATGAAAAGATGGAACAAGTTCTTTGATCGTGACTTTTCTGGAGAAATAAGGAACTGAGTCTCCTGTAAATGTAATGAGGGAGGAACGTCACTACACTACTCAACAAAACCAGCATCAACTGTTTGAAAGCTATGTTAGAATACATTAATGCTACATAAACACTGATAGAACCGTCCATCCAGAACATCTGCAAGAAGGCTGCAATAGAACATACAAGAACAACGCTAATTAAATATCAGAGATAATATGGCCTCAATTACACTTCACTGGCTATATGCAAGGTGACTGTTCTGGACTGAAGCCAAAGTTTTCACCTTCTCTTGATCACATATAGCTCCAAAAAAACAGTTCCCAGTGCAATTTCTCAGGTTTGATCTTTTCTAGCTGCGAGTACTGAACTGAGCAGCTTTGCCTTTGTTTTTAAGAACCGCTGACAATATTTCTCCTCATTTCCAAATAAAATTATTGTTCTTTAAAGCATCTTTTTAAAGGAAATGACAAAACATCAGAATAAGAGAAATGCTGCAGCGTTTACAGAACCTGAATAATTCAGAGAACAC